>CAHIKZ030000469.1:1640000-1697500 GCA_903632075.3 Acanthosepion pharaonis | reverse complement strand
ATATTAAATTAAACATCACCATATAAACTAACCAATAAGGATTACAAATTTCTACCTGTTACATATACACAGTCACCAAAAACAAACAAATAACCAGCTTTAAATATAACAAATAAACCCCAATTTTTTTTTTAAAAATAAATATAAATAATAATAATTTTTACCTATCATAATTTTACACAAACCCCACCACACGCATATACATAATATTTTTCAGCGGGAAAATACAGAATATGACATGTATACAGTAACGAGACATTTCCGCCACATAATGAAAAGTTTGGTAATCCGGATGGATAATCCAGAGAGTATGTAATCCAGAGAGGTCAATGGCAAACATTAATTTAATTAGAAAACAGATAACCTTAAGAGTCCATTGATTATATTTTATTTCCCCAGGAAGGTAGTTTTTTTCCTGGTTCCTCAGATCACATTTCCAAGCATAAGAAAATGGATTTAAATTTACGTATTATTTTTATAAATTTTAGAGAAGTTGTTTTAAGTTGATGTAAGGTAATAGAGAGATATGGAGGAGCGGGATGACAGATATGGTCGTAATTAGAGAGGGAAGAGAGAGATAGGAATACTTTTAAATCTATTTTTATTAAGATACTTAAGAGTAAAGAGGCGGTAATAATATATTTAATAAGTCATCTCACAGGAAACGAGACAAAGAGAAAAAAGAGAAGAAAAGATTTAAGAAAGCAAATGTGGAAGCAGAGGTGGAAGGCAAAAAGTGGGGAAAGAAAAAAGGAAGAATAAATTAATATATATGAGCATATTGCGGTTAATTTGGAAAACAGATGGATATAATTTGCAGTTAACGTTTGACACTAATTTGTAAATTTAAAAATTATCAACCAAATAAAATAAGAAAAAATATTTAATATGCATATAAGATAAACAAACAATAACTATTAATATTATTTATATTGTTAATAACAATTAAAGAAGTAAAAAATTTATAATTAAAATCTAAAATTTCAAATTTTAAATTTTGAAACTTAACTTCATAATTTAAAATTAAAATATAAAATAATCTATAATCCCAAATATCTCAATCAATTTCGAGGTATTTTTTAAATAAACTTGTGAACTGACATTAACGTCTTGCTGTTAATAATGCTTTATAAAATCTGTAATATGCAAATTACAAATTAATTCCACTCGCCTATTTGATATTATAATGAAACTCTAAAAGAATTCGTATCGATTTTAAATAGTAATCAAATGCCGCCATTTTATGTAAGGTTTTCTTTAAAAGAAACAGGAGATGAAGTCAGATAAGAATACAGAAGGAGATGAGAAATTATTGGATTATGTCTTATTTAAGAAACGAGATAAGAATAAACAGTTTCCGAAGTTGTTTACCTTTCGTCTATTGCATTTCTTTCTGTCGTTTGAACGAGTTTATTCATTTTGATTCTCTGAATATTTTCGCTAAATGAAATCTTGAGATATATTACTTGGGTTTATCTTTAGTTTTTCCATCGCAGTACAAATGGGACCATCACAATATAAAATCATACAACCTCACAATATGTAATTCTCATATATATATATATATATATATATATATATATATATATATATATATATATATATATATATATATTAGTCCATAGTATTATGAATTGGACAAAGTCAGACAATTATTTATAAGTCATTGTTTTATGTTTATACGATCTTTGTATCTATAAAAAGAACGTATAAACATAAAAAATGTCTATATATATAATTAAATAAAATGTTAATGTTCAAGTCTGAATTAAACCAGGAAACAATCGTACTAAAAGTGTCCAATATATAAAGAGATAAAAAAAGAATTACATGTTAGAGATTTTAGGTATAAATATTAGATCAGCCAATTCCGCTATATTTGTTTTAAAAATTCGGTGTCTTCAGACAATTCAGATCACTTGATTTCCTAAAGCTTTCATTTTAAAAATAAAAAATAATTATTTAATTAATAATAATAATAATAATTAATTATTAATTATTTTATTAATAAAAATAATTATGAACGCTATAATTTTTAAAAAAATAAATAAATAAGCACACGACGCGATGTGTGGTAGAAGGTGAGGAGAGGGAAATTAAATATAATGGAATATACATTCATACTTTCTTTTCATCTTACTTCATATGAACTCAAAAGGAATTTTTCAGTATGTATGCAACGGGACATAATTTCCAATCTCTCATTCAAAATGTATTTTGATGTGGTAATGTTGTTAAAACTAATTTTACATTTTGACAAATTTGGCAGATATTACTATAATTGTTGTAAGGATTGATATTTTTTTTTAATTTTCCAGTTTACAATCGGAACTTTTTATTGCTTTTCCTTTAATTTCCATGGATAGTTGGCTAGTCTATTAAAATTCCTAAAATTTTAAGCTAGAAAACTTAGGAGGTGGAATCGTCTGATCTCCTAGTTATATATATATATATATATATATATATATATATATATATATATAATCTTAAGGTGTGCTATATTTATGGGATAAAGTGCTCAATATCAGAGATAGAGCGTTTGTAAATATAAAAGTGAACACGGAAGTTAACACTTAGAGGCGACAGGCTGTTTCATACTAAACATGTCGCCTCTAAGTGTTGACTTCTATGTTCACTTTTATATTCATATATATATATATATATATGTGTGTGTGTGTGTGTGTGTGTGTGTGTGTGTGTGTGTGTGTGTGTGTGAAAAAGCATCAGAGCGGGGCTGGCGCGGGCCCTGTTTCACAACTATACAATTTACAGCAAGACCAACTTAAACATGGTTATTAGCTGCAGGCAAATATTAAATGATTTTGACAACATGATGTGACATTCTTACCAGCCACTGTGATTTTCTCGCACTAAGTAAAGTAGGCCTTGATGTGCAATTGCGGAAACATGTATCAAAGTGGACACTGACGTGACACCCAGTAGCCACCCACAGACTATTTTGTTCTTAAATGCAACCTTCAGTACACACACACACACCCAGAGGCACACACAAACACACACACACACAGAGAGGCACACACAGGCACATATATGTGTAATCTCGACGTTGAGCACTTTCTTAACTGAGTATGTAGGTGTTTGCCTTTAGAACATTTTTTTTTCTTTTTCATTCATTATTCGAGAATTTCTTTTATAGAAAGTGTTTTGTTTTTTGCAATTTGATGGTTGTTTATACGAATGTGGTTATCTTTTCTTTAACATTGTATATATATATATATATATATATATATGTGTGTGTGTGTGTGTGTGTGTGTGTGTGTGTGTGTGTGTGTGTGTGTGTGAAGGAAAAATTAACGCATCATCGAAAACAAAGTTATAAATTATAAATTATAATTGATATCAACGGGTAAGTTTTTAACATCCGTTTCATCAGACCGAAATTACAAATGGTTTAATTGTAAATTTATCCAGAATATTTTAAAAAACAAGATAGATGCATGACCTAGATAATCTATTTTCCAGGGATTTATAACATCTAAAGACATATGTGTGGGAGCAGTAGTTGTTAGATTTCAACCAAGTTTTCATGAGGGGTCGGGGTTGAGGGAACATAATAACTGCGAAAATACTAATACACTTACATATACATATACACATATAAAAGGGAGAAGATAAAATAATAGACGGAAAATAATTTAAATGTAATAATTGAAGTAGAATGAATGTATAATACAAAACACACAATGCACACACACACACACACATATATATATATATATATATATATATATATATATATATATATATATATATATATATATATATACACACAATGCATATATATATATATATATATATATATATATATATATATATATGTGTGTGTGTGTGTGTGTGTGTGTGTGTACGTAAGGGCAAAAAAAAAAAATACTACAAAAACATCTTAAATTCAATATCATATTCATCTTAATATTTATAGAATCCAACGCATACACACATCCTCACACACATATACACCCATACACATATATATACACATGCATATATATATATATATATACTCTTCGGTAAAGTGAATCGAGTTCTCTCAAATACTGTGTGTTTATCTAAAAATAAATACGCTAAAATGCCTCGGCATCCGTGCTGTGCGCCGATGGCCTAGTGGTAGAATCTCCGGGTTTCGATCCTAGCTAGAGTCAACCGGATGTCTAGCCACACTGATGATACAACGAAACAGTTTGTGTGTGGATGACTATATAATGATGACCCAAAATATTATGTCCTTCGATATTTGGCGAAAATGATAGCTAATTAAACGGAAAATGAACACATGACCGGATCAGATGGATAAAGCAGTAGAAACTGTACCGATTATTTCATTTTGATGCGTGTGTTAAGGCCCCGTTGTCATGGATAAGATGATTTGATGTAACGCCAGTTTTACAACTTCGTATGACATTTCAATTTAAATCATAAAATTTCATTTAGCATTCTAATATACAATATATAACGTCAGGTTACATTCTGATGTAAGTTATACAGTTTAGGTAATATATAACTTTCTAAAGTAAAATATTTCCAGAAAAACTTTCATGTCTTTACTCATTTTATCCATTTTCAATTTTTTTACCTTTTCCTTTGATTATTATTTTTTCGTTTTTAAACGCACCCCAGTATGACACACTATTTTCTGCCCGAAATGCAAGTTAACTAAATATTTAATGTCATACAGGTTTGAATACGAGCTGAGATTTTGTTCATACCAAATTAATGCGATTGGAAAATGAACAAACCACCATAGGATCGATCCCATAACGAAAAATATTAACCCAAACTTTTCCTTACTGATGTTGACAAAAAAGAACCCAGGTAAATTTGTATAACGATTCACTTATAATTACAGGTAAGAGTAAAAAAAAAGAACGCATCTGTCACACACATTGTCAGTGATTATTTTGTGAACTATTTATACGTTGTTTATTTTACAAGATTAATTTTTACGTTTTTATTACTTACTCTGCTGAACTAATGCATACGACCGACATAAAGGGACACTATCTTAGATTTTTAAAATCGATAATATGAATTAACAACGAAAAATTTAACATGAGATTGTATTCGTCATTCGTTTTAATAGTACATTAAGTAAAAGTATGCTACCTCTAATACTACTACTAATGCTACTAAAACTAATAATAATAATAATAATAAAGGCGGTCCAAGTTCAAGTTAGTTCCAAGTGTGTTTTCTTCACTTTGGATTACTTCCCCTGTTAAAGAACGGAATTTATTTTTTTCCCAGCATCCCAAGCTATGGAAGTGTCAAAACTATTTACCATGGAAGGTAGCCATTCAGTTGAAGTTCAACACTGAATTCAAACAGTAGTGAAGCCAAAATCACTCCGCTATCTTATCCCGTGTTATGGCAATAAAAAAAGAAAGATGTGGAGATACGTGATCACCAACATCCGGTAGGATTATGTCATTACATATATTAAATAACATACATAGCGATACCTATATTTCTGAGATGATGTATTATGTGCACTATTTACATTATTCGGACTATTGCCCTCATCTTTGTCTCCATATTTATTACAACGTTTCGGCCGTTGTACGCTCCGGCCTTCTTCACGACTCATGGTACAGTGAATAAAGGTGTTGGTTAGATCCAATGACAGGACCCAAAGAGTGTGAGTTGAGTACGCGGTTAAGGCAGTGGAGAACTTGGAGATGGGAATTAACAGGAGATAACTGATGACTAACACCCATTAAACATGACACGTGGAACCAGAACAGTCTATCCCAGTGAGCGAAATAAAGGGTTTAGTTCGACATTCCAACCACCTGAAGAGGGCCGAAACACGCAACGGCCGAGACGTTGTAATAAATATGGCAACAAAAATAAGGACAATAGTCCGAATAATGTAAATAGTATGTATAGCGATGGCCTATGAGTTAACAACAGATTCGAAGTGAGGCATTTTGCGTTCACATCAAATTTTATTCTTAGAAAATATCTCATCTCATCGAGTTTATAGATAAATATAGCAAGGTAGACTTTGATCTCTAGCCGTCATGGTTTTAAAAAGAGACAACTTTGAACTCCAACCAGGAATTCTGTTTTTTTGGGCGGTTGGATTTCGACCATGACATCAAGTAAAAAAAAAAATGGCAACCGTTTCGCCCAACATAACTTTTTATGAATGGACATGGAAAAAAATCAAAACAAAATAAACTCTCATCATTTACAGAATTAATGCTTCACTAAACTTCAAATGTTCTTTCAGAAATTATTATTATTATTATTATTATTATTATTATTATTTACATTCTGTTTAACATCATCCCTTATCGTGTCATTATCCAAGACTGACTTAAGACAAGATAGTAACTATATATATGTGGCTCGTACAAATTCTCATTATAAATAATTACTTAACACGTCGAGGTTTTATAAGTTTTAATCGGTAATACTCCCCTGAGTTGATGAGGAAATACATAGATTCAATTTTTATATGATTTTTCTTCAATAAAATGGAAAAAATCTTTCCCTTTCAAATCATTTCCATTTGTACCCACTTACTTTTTTTTATTAATGACCTGCAGTTATTTTTATGAGTTTTATTGCAATCTTTTTTAAAATTGTTAATCTGAAATAATAAATAATTGAATAGGGGAATGTCCACAGTTATTTTGTAGTCGTTGAATTCATGAATAGTTTATACAGCCATTAACTTCAGGGTGATGATTACTGTTACAGAATGCGAAGACCAGAGAATGGTCAGCGATTGTCCGGAGTGATTCGTAGATGAGGCATTTTGGCATTCTTTGTCTGGGATTTGGATATAAGTTCAAAAGGCGTGAATTCTACAGAGGGTCTCGAGAATTCTGACGCGTCGGCATGCCTCCCACACCCTGGATTGCGACAGGCTAATACCACCCGTGGAGAGACGAAGAGCCAACGTGGGTCATGCGTTCTCTTCACATCTGTCCTACTACTGCCTCTTAGAATGCAAACTGTTAGGTTAATAACATAAATATCAAAAGCAAATGAGCCTTTTCGTTGAAACCGTTTTTCTTAATAGTATGGGGATCCCGAGACGACAAAGAACGCAAAATTAATCAGAAAATCTTTTCATGGTTCCAGTTAGTTAATATTATAAGCTTCACAGTTTTTCTTTTAACGATAGTCATTTTGAGTTTCTTATATTTGGATTATGCTAGATATTCGTTTTCTATGTAGATTAGAGAAACCAAAACTAGAACGGCGTCTCTGAATTTTTCTATATAAGTTTGACAATACTAACATGCTTATGAATCTATATCTGCGGTGCATTCAGTTACTAAGAGTAGCTTGCGAGATCAGTACCAGCCTATCATTCCTTTACTTAATAATCTTTCTAACAGGCTATTATATTGATCCCTATAACACAGAAAAATGCAACTGGTCCCCTGTACAATTTATATTGTGAGATCACCCGAAATAGTAACCTGAATGCGTTATTGCGAACCCTTTGAGGGTTGTTGCACTATGGACCGAAAAATAAATGACCGGAATAAATTTGCTTTGTATCTTACGTTGAAAATGCACTTACGTCTATGCATAGTCAAACTTTTAGGAAGTAACTCTTTAAGATGAACATGTTAAATCGTAATTCTATCACTCAATACGAAACAGCATTTACTGTAATATGCAGAAATGTTTTTCTGTTGTTGACAAGCAAATAGCTTTTAACGTTGATAAATGAGCGTGTGCTCTTATTCAACTACATAAACATGACAAAATAATGTTATCGAGCAAATGTATGTTCCATATTAAAAATACAAAAAGGACACGTGAAGACAATGCATGTGTCCGACCATAGTGTGTTGTAAAGAATAATTCTCATGGAATAGCTTTTCTAGTAAAAGCTTTTATTTTACTGCCCTCTATAGTCGATATACGAACTTCAACCTTTTTAGATGTTATTCACTTCAATTTGAGAATGTTCCATATACAAGAACTAAGTGGAATATTCTGAAATGTTTCGTTTTATTTTGATTGCAAAAATTAAAAATTCCCGAGCTTCTGGTATTTTTGTTTTTCTATGCTTCCATAGTTTTTACTTTACAAGATCCGGATCTTCAACACCAACGTCAAATCAGTCTTAACTAACGGCTCAGAAACCTGGCTAGTACCCATGACCAACACCCACAAACTTCAGACATTTACTAACCGATGTCTCAGGAACATCCTTAATATAAGGTGACCGGAAGTTGTCTCCAACGACCAACTGTGGGACAGGACGAGACAAACCCCAATCGAGATTGATATCAAGAAACGGAAATGGGGATGGATCGGCCACACACTCCGCAAATCTGCTTCTAGCGTCACCAGGCAGGCCCTTGACTGGAATCCAAAAGGGAAATGAAAAGTGGGTCGACCAAAACAGACTTGGCGCAGAAGTGTTGAGGCAGTGGGGAAGGCAGCCAGCACGAGATGGGTCGAGCTGAAGAGGATCGGACGGTACCGCGTCCATTAGAGAGGTAATATTGTGGCTTTACGTTCCCCAAAGAATCAGGCGGAATAATAATAATAATAATAATAATAATAATAATAATAATAACATGCTTCTTTAGTAATGTCAAAGGACCACAAATGATTGACATTTTACAGCCAAAATCGTAATGATAAATAAGGTTTTTGATAAAAACGGAAAGGATAATGTTAGGAAGATTATGTGTATAAGGAAGGTAGAAAATGAATAACCCTTGATTTGAAGCGGTCATGATTCGAAGCATTCAGAGATGCAGATATGCGGGCGCTTTTCCTATGAGGTGGCAGTTCTTTGGAAAGTATGGAACCTCTTTCTTATATTTCGAAAACGGAAGAAATAAATCCATGTCGACCGAGTAGTAAGGTTATGACATGTCCAAGATGTATAGATCCGAATAAGTGGAACGCCATTTTACTAAATAATTCATTGACATTGCGTTCTATTGTTTTTAAATATAGTACCAATAATCAACCTAAAAAATGAAAATCTGGCATATTGCGTCGTATAAGACGCAGTATTATGTGAAATTAAAAATATTAGAAGAGAAAATACACTTGCTTCCATGCGTAGTCAAACTTTAAGATGAACACGTTAAACTGATCTTTCGATAATCCGTAATTGGAATGGTCATCACACATAATACAAATAACTTTATTTGTTGTGCATTATTGCAGTTAAATATCTTTAAGAACACACAGTGACGCACGATCTTAACTTTTAATAAGCTTCACAGTCGCTTGATAGAAGTATTATAAGATATTTTTAGAATATGAGGATTGAAAAAAAGATACCGATTTACTCTTGATTTGAACAGGTCCTGACTGAAGTGTTCATAGAAACACACAGGCGAAAGTCTATCCAATGAAGTGGCCGTTCTTGGTATAAAAAAAAACAGCCAGAGTTAACTCACTTCTTAAATTTGAAACAAGAGGGAAATGAAATGGTTTTGGCTCTGTGGTAGAGGAGTGACGCATTCTAGCTGCAAAGGTTTGAAGAATGGAGTTCATCTGAATATTTGCGATAAGAATAGCGACAAAATAGCGAAAAGTTGGTAATGTTACGTCATTTGTAAAGGAAACGAATTGTAGTGAATATCTTAATCGAACATTTAATTTGTCTATGTAATCAGGGTTCGATAATGTCATCAGTAGATATTTTTTAGGCTAAAAAATGCAAACTTAGCATTCTGTCATTGATATTCGTGCAAGAAGGTTACCATCATGGCAAGAGGAAAAAGATTGAAAAATTCGCAAAAATTTTGTTAAGCTCTGGAAAAAGTTAAAAGTTACAGGAAAATCTCAGAGAGTCTGAATATTACATCTACTTCTATTAGTTCATTCATTGCAAGGTGTAACTTAATCAAAACACTTTAAAACTAAAGAAGAAAAAGTGCGCCAAATTAAACAAAATCCAATATTTACCCGTCAAGAGTTCCAGGATGATTTGCTTTCGTCAGGGAGCTGTGTCATCAAACAGTCAATAAGCAATGTAATTTATAGGAACAATCTAAATTCACACTCCTCTCTGAAAACTCCACTGCTATTGAAAAGACACACAGATGTCAGGTTGAAATTCGTTGGTGAACATAAGAATAAGTTAAAATCCTATTGGGAAAGAGTATTATGGACAGACGAAACTAAAACTGAGTAATTCTAGAAACGTGAATTTGAATTGAAAAATGAATGCGATTGTCACACAGTAGACAAACTCACTCAATGACGTTTTATTGCCGACTTAGTAATATCATGGAATAGTGTTAATGCGCGTGAAGTAAGATCTCCTTTCAATGGTTGTCAAGTTACATTAGGGCTTTGCAACCGATTCCCATCATATTAAAAAATGTCTTATTACAGTTTGGACATGTCATCTTTAGCGATAAATCTATATTTACAGTGGGGTGGGGAAACAAATATTCGTACACATACAAATTTTTAATTTATTGTATTTCCAACTAATGAATAAACATCATTTTCATATAATTAACTGTACACTAATGCATAATAACTAAATATGTACAGGAAAAAGAAAAAATTGATTTAATAGAAATCAATCTCATTTATCTATTTTAATGGTTGAAAAAAGTATTCGTACAATACAAATTTCAGATTTTAAAACATTTAAATTGCTGTAATATTCTAGATTATTCAAGATGAATATTCTAGGATGTACTAATAATATTATTAGTAGATATTTTTAGCCTAAAGATACAAACAGAATATTCTGTAATTAATATTCATGCAAGAAGGTAAAACAATTGACAAATTCGCAAAAAGAACTGATTTTTAAGCTCTGGAAAGAAGGTAAAAGTCTCAGACAACCTGAATATTGGATATTCTATTTACTATCATTAGTTCATTCATTGCAAGTTATAAAACACTCAAAACTGTTGAAAACCAAATAGCAGGTGCTCTACGGAAGATTTCTTTGAGATTTTCGAGGAAATTAATGCAGAATGATTTGCTTTCATCAAGAAACTGTGTCACCAAACAGTCAATAAGCAAAATGTAATTCATAGGAACAATCTAAATTCACGCTCCTCTCGAAAAACTTCTCTGCTATTGAAAAGACATAGAGACAGCAGGTTGAAATTCGTTGGTGAACATAAGAATAAGGAAAAATCGTATTCGGAAAGAGTATTATGGTCAGACGTAATTAAAATTCACTTGTTTGAGCGTAATTCTAGAAATCGTGTGTGGAGGAAAGATTGCAATGCCTTCAAAGAAAAGAACACAGTTCGAACAGTGAAAATTAGTGGTGACAGCATAATGTTTTGAGGGTGTTTTTTCAGCATAAGGTAAAGTAATAGATAGTAGAATGAATGTCGCAGAATATCAAAATATTTTGGAAGCAAACAATGTTTTCGGTTGAAAATCTTGACCTTCCTTCTGATTGGACCTTCCAGCAGGATACTGGTCCTAAGCATACTGTAAAATCTTCGACGAATTAGCTTGCTGAAAATAATATAAATAACCTGAAATGGCCAAGTCAGTCCCTAGATATAAAACCAATTGAGAATCTGTGGCGTTATTTGAAAATTCAAATCCAATCGAGAATGCTAACAAACATCCCGGATCTGAAGGGCATATGCGAAGGAAAATGGATTAAAATACCAACAAAAATTTTCAAATTATTAATTAAGAACTATAAAAAGACGGTGGTTGATGTAGAAGAGAATAATGTCTCTTCTACAAACTATTAAAGGAAGATTATGTATTCTTTTTGTATTGTTTTTTCAACCACTAAAATCGATAAATGTGATTTATTTCTATTAAAACAAAATTTTTCTGTTTTCTATGCATATTTAGTTATTATGCATCTGTGTAGTTAATTATATGAAAAGTATGTGCGTTCATTAGTTTGAAATACAAAGAATTTTATATCATATTTTTTTCTAAATAATGTTTGTGATATATAAAATTATACAAATTATATATATATATATATATATATATATATATATATATATATATATACCCAATACCACCAAAACAGTAACTTAATGCCGTTAAAATTGATTGCCAGGTATTATCCGATTATCTCGGTTAGTTAGCTAGAGAATTCTCCAAATATCCGCTTATTGGCGTTGTATAAAATAGTGTAAAATAAAATGACATAATCCCTCCCTTTTCTCCGTTCTTTGGACAAAGGATGCCGTCGTGGGAGTTTGTGTCTCATTTCCTATCAAGGATTTCATTCCCCAGACATTCAAATGCCACATACAACACAATAATATCTCTACAGTGTCTTCGATTAAATCAAATCATGGGGCCACTATATATATATATATATATATATATATATATATATATATATATATATATATATATATATCATTTGACCACCATATATATATATATATATATATATATATATATATATATATATATATATATATCCTTCTAACAGATGAAAATATCCGTCTCCCAGAAACTGATAAAATAGGAACCTGTAAGGTGTGTCAAACTGAATTACTAGCGCCACACTCTACACACATTCTCTTTCTCTCTCTCTTTCTCTGTCCCTTTTCTCTCTCTTTCTCTCATCGCCAATTTTATTGCCGATAATTCTGTTTCTTATATGTCATATAGCTATTCGAATAAAACTGTATTAATCACACGGCCAAAATTCCTTCCATCGATTACATGACCACACAAAATGAGTTTTAATATATCCATTTGAAGTATTGACTCAGCGAAAATACTGCCCTGCGGAATGTCACGAAATGAATGCCGTTATGATGCAGGATCAATACAGGTTTTCAACGTTGATCATGACCGAAGGCCTATCAAATAAATCGATAGCTGTTTATCAAATAAATCGATAGAGTAAGCTGCCAAATCATTTCCAAGTGTTGAAGCACCTAATTCTGACATTCCTCGAAAGACGCATGACTTCTGATCGGTTTGCACTAACAGAAGTAAAATAAATCATGTGGAACAAATGATCTTGTTTGAAAGCCTGCCCTATGAGAGAAAAGACAAAACAAAAGCGTCCTGTTAGCAACAAGCAATAAAACAAATGTACTCAGAAAATAACACATAAGACAAGTCAAGATGACACATTTGCTTTGAAACGCCGTGGAAGGAATTACAAGCTTGACTACTGAGGAAGAATTAACCAAAAGAATTAAGGAAAGTAAAACGTAATCTATTACAAAAGATTGCCTTCATTTGTGGTCGTTTCTTGAATATAGTTTCGCTTCTTACAAATATTAGCTTAGACAGTTTTTCTTTTTATCTACCGTCACATTTCAGGACGTCGGCGATCATAGCTCTGCATAACTTCTTATCCTCTAATCAATGTGTGACCAGATACTACTCCATCTAATTCCTCTTTTGCGATTCATTTACACCCGGTCGTTAGGTACGTTAAGTACATTCTCTTTCTGACCCTCTAGTTATGTAATTATTCAGTTATCCAAGCCCATTCGTCCTGAGTATGAAGATAAGCTACATCCGGCTACATGACCCCTGGACGGGAGATTGGAGCTTTTGAGGAGAGTGGAAACACCCATTAATAAACTCAACAGCACTTTTTATAATAAAATGACCAACAAGACATTTTATAGAAAAATGACAACGTAACATTAAAAAATTAAATACATTCTAGGGTAAAATTACCAACAATACATTTTATGATTAACAAAATATATATCTAAACTTTTATAATAATTTTACCTTGAACATGGTATAAAATTGATCTGTTGTTGAAAGCATAAAATTACATAACCCATAGTGGTTGCCACACCGCTAAACAAAATCAACCAACTAAGGATAATTATTTATAGTAAAAATACCAATAATACATATGTAAATTAAAACGACCAACAATACATTTTTATCTCTAGTTGAAGGGATACAATTGCGTTCAAAATACATTAGTGTTTTTCCTACACACGTTTAAAATTTAATTTTCAAATGAACACAACAATTTTGTCTTAGAAAAAACAAGATCCTGATGACGACATTCTGTTAATATCGAAAGTACTCGGAATAATAGGGATATGCGTCAACATGGTAATTTGTTTCTTTCTTTAATAAGGATACTAAGAATCCTGTCCGTAATTACGAGAGGATCCTGTTTGAATTATTTAATGAGATATGTCTTAATATATATATGTGTGTGTGTGTTTATGTCTGTGTGTGCGTGTGTGCGTGTGTACTGAAAAAGAAAGAACAGTTATATTAATAATCCAAAGTTTTTATGTTTTTATATTTAAAAAACAGTGCTCGATAGAGAAGTAGAGATTATAATTATGTTTTTTTAAAAATATTTTTCAATCGCGACACAAAAATTGCTATGTTTCGAAACTGAAACATCCTAAAAAATTCTAAACATTGCTTTGAGAATGAAACTGTTACATAAATTTTAAGTTTAATTTCAAAATTCAAATTTAGGACTTGAGATTCATTTTCGAAACAATGTAATATCTGTCTCGCGGTGGAAATATATTTTTTAAAATAATTATATATATATATATATATATATATATATATATATATATAGTAAGTGAACACTGAAGTCAACACTCAGAGGCGACCTGGTGTTTCATACTCGACGCAATCATCAGGCCGCCTGACGATTGCGTCTAGCATGAAACACCAGGTCGCCTCTGAGTGTTGACTTCAATGTTCATTTTATATTTATATTTACATACGCTCTATCTCTGATATTGAGCACTTTATCCTATAAATATAGCACACCTTAAAACTATATTTCTTCATACATATATATATATATATATATATATATATATATATATATATATATATATATATATTCGGCAATGCTTTCTATATCGTAAATTTTGTTTACATTACCAAAATTAATTATTTCTCTCCTTGCACAAAATCAAACAAAAGAAAAGAGTCTAAATGATCGACACCTTGAACAGATCTGTTGCATAGAACAGCAAAAATATAATGGCAGTTTTTTTCTAGTCTGTGTCTTATACTGTTAATCGACTTTCAAAATAGTTCAGTTTACCTGCCCGTTTATTTCAACCTACCCACCCTTCTGTCGTTATTCTTAAAATCAATTAATTTTGAATGAATTTCAGAACCTATCCTTCTCTACCGCACTTAAGGTTATAGCGAGAACGTTCAAAGCTTTTAAAATGAATATCTGTTCTTCTTCGTATCGAGTTTTATTTACCTTAGTTTAGTAAGGTACAAAGACATACAGTAAGGATCGAACTCACTTCTGCACTCCTCCGTAGTTTCATTTCGGCATAATGCCAAAACAATTGAGCAAGAAGCGAAGATTTAACTGATCGAATCTAAATTACTAACAAGAAAACACAACGACGAAGTGAATCGAGACAATAACTAACCTCTTAGTCACGCATTAATTCCCAAACAAGTGGAACCAGGTGAAGACTGAAAGCATTATAGAGAGAATGATCTTCTAACCCCAACTGAAAAGGCGAACAGTCTCGGTTATTTTCTAATAACATCAAGGAAAATGATTAATCTACAAAAATTCGCTTGACCGTTTTAGAGAAGCAAAAAGGCTTGTTTAAATACGTTCAATATTTGGTTTACTCGTTTCTTCAATATATAAGAAAAACTGACATTGTGTGTAAGCAATTCTTTTCGAACACCCCTTTATAGAAAATGTACCCCTTAAGAAGAACTCATATATTTTGAAACAAACTGGCTCAGGGCGTTCTCGTCATACACATATCCACATGCATACATTTACACTCTCGCACACACGATCAAAGGAACATATACATACATGATCAAAGACACATACACACACATGTAAGGCACACACGCAGATTTATTATTGAAAAAATCCAGTTCTTGTCATAAAATTTCTTTTATCTTCTTTTCTTGTTTTTATATTTTTATTAGGATTTCAAACGTAAGCAAACGGCTTCTTTAATTTTCCCTGGCGGCGTCATCAGACTCTTCGCCTCAAGTAGAAAATTAACTGATTACATTCTATTTTTGAAGAACTTGCACTGACTTTCCTGCGGAACGCTTATCTTAGCTTGCTTTTACCCGCCAAGGACGGATCTGGCCATGGACTAACTGGGAAATAAGGAAGTGGGGAATGGCAAGCGGAAGTCAGCTTCAATGTTGCGTTAGGAATGGTATGTTAATGTGGAGATTTTTTTTTTTTTTTTTTGCCTATGCCTCAATTGAAATTGCGTGATTGCTACTAGTAGACGTAGAGTGTGGATCAAAGTAACTTTGATTTAATTTAGAGACAGGGTCTTTTAACTTTTAATGGAGAACAAAAAAAAATCTAGGAAAAATATTTATTTATTTATTTTAGCCTCAGGCTCGATTTCCATAGTAATGAAATGAAAATAATATTCATGCATCAAAGTAGATCGTATTTTTAAAATGATTATGTCCGATTTTACAAGCCTAGAAAATGAGCGTGATTATGGATAATATTAATTTTAAAATTCTTTACTGCCCTCCTCTGTAGATACATTCTGCCCGATGATGCTACAGGGAATGAAAAAATATCTCGAGGGAACCAAATAAACGGTGCTCCCCGCTTTTAAATGTAATTCCATTATTCCTATTATTTTGGCATTGCTGCGTATTTGTAGAAAATGTCAAAATGCCTTGTTCTTTAAGGAACCAAAGTTTACACACTCGGGATTTTAACAAGAAATATACTCTCAGGTATCACAATATTTTCATTGAAAACAACTTTCTTTTAAAAGATTATTTGACTGATTTTTTCATTCAACACAAAATTTTGATTTTGCTTTTTAGATTTGACTAAACATTTCAAATAACTTGGTCAATAGATCAGTTATAATAAATGTCGTGTAGGACATGCGAAAATTGAACATAAACGTGACTATGGTAAGAGTTGTTTCTCCCAACACCGGAAATTGCTACAAAACCAAAACAAACAAAAAAAGAACTTTCTTAAACAGACTCGTCAGATCGAGAATTTGGTTTGGAATGTTTTGTTTTACGGCATATCAACCTCAATGGGTTATCTAATGCTCACAAGAGTTTTTATTGCCGCTAATATTTTTTCTAAAAAGTAGTTCTGGCAATATATTTATTGCTGGTAATTTTTTTCTAAAAATATATTGCTTGTATTAAAAGTTATTTTATACTTAGATAGTGTTTTGACCCCAGTTTGGGGGTTAATTATTTGGCCATACCCGGGGCCCTAACAGGTGCTACCAACTCGGATCAGGGTGGACATGGGAACACCAGCTATTATGTGGTGGTTCCACGCTCCTCAAACTCTCCTGATCAGAGGCTTTGCTATCGGAATGTCTTACCCAGGACACGGATGAAGTTTATCGTCTTACACAGGAATGGATCGAGAGTTTAATATGGATATCATTGCGAAAGCCAGACTCATTCAGAAATGTTTATAGTTTCACCTGCATACAACCGCTTTCTTATATCATCGGGTAAAAATGCCTTTGATCAATGCCTGTGCATCTTAGCGAGGACTATGCCTTTTCGAACCTTATTGACTGGCGCTACAGAATAACGAAGAACATTTGCAGAGACCTCATCACTTGAGATCTTTCATCAGAAGCAACATCTAAAATGGAGAGCACATCTAATTCAATGAGTTCCCATCAATAATGGAAATATTCTATAACAGATTCTGCACTTGAGAAACCAATTTTCGTGAAAAATTGTTTTAGAAAATATAAAATAAAATATAAATATAAAATAAATAAAATAATATATATATATAAAATATAAATATGTATATATATAAAATATAAATATATATAAATATATATATAATATATATAAATATATATATAATATATATAAAATATATATATATATTTAAAATAAAATATAAATATAAAATAAATAAAATATAAATATATATAGATATATATATAATATATATAAATATATATATATATATATAAATATATATATATATATATAAATATATATATATATATAATAAAATATAAATATAAAATAAATAAAATATGTATATAAAATATAATATATATATAAATATATAAATACATATACAATATATATATATAAATAAATAGATATATATATAATATATAAATATATATACATATATAAATATATATATACAAAATATATAAAATAAAATATAAGTATAAAGGCTTACATTGCTGGAAAACAAGATTTCTATGGTTTTTAATGTAAATATCGATATAGACTGATTATTATAAGTTATCGTATGAACTTAGCAAGATTATTATTTCGAACTACCCCCAATTTTATCTTAGCTCAGCAGCTCCGTTTCTTTAGTTAATTTATAATTAAAAAATAAATATTTCTACAAATAGCTGATAAAATTTATGATTAATCCACGCGTCATTTTGACGCGATGTAATTATTGAAAAAGTTATTTGGCTAGATCAATTAAACTTAGTGAGTTTGATCCTCACTGGGTGCTCTGTATAATGAGCTGTGTACATTAAGGTGAAGGATAAGAAAGGCAAAAACATCGGCAAATGATATATGGTATTTTTTAAATTCGATATATTTAACAGGACCACACGCATTGAGAAATGTATTATTACAAGCAATCCTTTCGCCCAATGAGAAGATGGCTTTTGAGTTTCAGTAAGAAACAACTTTGCGGTATTTGTCTAAAGCCAGTGAAAGCGACCCATAGGGAAGCGACAACCATAGTTCGCCAAACTACAGTTTAAGCGACAGTGATGTTCTGACAATGCTAAAACTATGTAGAGAGTTCGATTCTCAAAATACTAATAAACTATATAGTTGTCAATTCAAAATCCCAAATAATTCTAGTAAATTTTAGTACTCAGTCTGTATGTTGTGACTTGCATGATAGAATGAAATATGTTTTTCAGTGGTAAAAAAAAATTAAGAAAACATACCTGAATGGTACGTATAATGGAAATGCTTACTAATAAGTTTAGCATGAATTCAAATGATTCTAGCGGAGACATCGATTGTAAGTTACTTTGCGTCGACACGAATGATACGGTTATGTATTATGTATTATATCAGTGGTTGCAAACCGATTTTGGGCTATGCCCCATACTGGCATTTCTAAAAATCTGTTGCCACCCCACCACGTAATATTTATATTATAATATTTATACTATATTCTAACATATTCAAAATTTTACTGCCATTCACGTGAAGGAAGCTTAAAAGGCCATTAACTTGGTCATTAATCAAGCCACCAAAGACCATGGCGTACACAAAAGAGAAAATTTTTAAAAAAAGACAGTTAAATATATATAATTTGAAAACATATAATACAGAACTGAAAGACAGAAATATAAAATATTTGAATGAATGCTTATTTTGTAATATATTTGGTCATTTTAATCATGAAATAATAATGCAAAATGAAATTTGAACACACTAGAAAACAATTCACTGTTAATAACTCATTCTAATTGGCATAGGAAGCCGAATGGTGCACATCCTGCGCATGCCCAACTGAAACATTACCATGGCCGACGTTGAGAATCATTGTATTATACAGACCTAACTACACAGCTTTAAACCAAGCACAAATTAATATGAGTAAAGATCAAGCGTAAATCTTCACAGGTCGAACCCACTGTATAATCAATATTCAGCCTCGGAAATATTTCTTTGCTTTGTTTCTGCCAAAAAGTTATGAAAATATTCTAGTAGTTTGATATATTTTTTTTTTATTCTGTTAAAATATTTACAATAGTTCCTGAGCTTAGCTTTCCCCCGTGGTAAATGGATAGAGTTTTCTGAATTTTACGTCTAGCACAGTTACCAGCCCCATACCACAATGTTATCAAGTGCTCACCAGGTACACAACTTTCATGATGGAGACATCAGTCTCTGCCGAGTCGAAACAATCTACAACAGCCACACGCTCAGGACCAACGCCTGTACCCCAGAGGTAGAAATTGAGTTACGTTCATGACCAGAGAGGGACTGGCGTCGCCTGGATATTCTTTCCTAAGACATATTTCATGAATTCGAGCAAAAAATCCGAAATAAATGAATGATTAAATAAATAAATAATTAAATAAAAGTTTAATGGTTACATTAAAAATGTAGATATTTTACTAATATAATTTAGTATTTGAAATGTAAATATTTTAAAAATGTCATTAAATGTAAAAAAATTTATACGGTTTAAAAGTAAATAATTTCTAATAATGAAAGAAGACATGTTTTTTTGTATAGGATGCGTTACGATGAAAGATACAAAATATATTTGATTATTGCTAACATAAACTGATCTTTCATTATTGTTGCCCGCATTTTTATACAATTTTCATACTTTCTCTATCGGTCACATGACTATATCAAAACAGCATCGTTTGGAGTATGACTTCTATAATGGAGTCACCGGCCAGAGCGAAGTCCGGCGAGACGAACTACACTGGCTGCGTATTCATGACCAAAGTGAGGCGCTAAGTGGCATGAATTCGTTTGTAGGCATGTTTTAAGAGAAACAGTTCCGCAAGGTTACTCCGACCTAAGTCACGCTCTTCTTCAACAATATCAGGTTAAAAGAAGAGTACCACTGACAGCTGTGACATATAACTATTTCAATTTGATGAATCAGGCAGCGTCAACTTTGGCGGGGGGGGGTCTTCACTGAAGCTGAACCCTAACGACTAGTTCTCTGAGCACACACATATAAAAAGAAACGGTCTAATACAAAGATTCCCACGGGAATCGTCAAATATGTATTGAGACATGGATAATATGATAAACTTAATTTGCATTCAAATATACATTTTCAAACTTTAACGTTTGAAACACTATCAGATAATTCATAAAATAGCTCTTTATTTAACTCCTGAAAGTCAGTGAATACCTGTTTTCATTTCTCTAACATAAGATAATATATGATCATTGTACTTTACTGATCGAACCAACGGTTAAATATATAATTCACAGCTTTTTCAAACATTCTTCAACTAGTGAGTCCTCTGCTCACTTGTCCGATTCAAATTGTACGCCGGCGATTTAAGCGAAATTCAAAGCTTGCGTCAGAATTGACGGAGAATATAAGAAGATATTACCTGCCACATTTCATCCGATTTTCTTGGCCTGGCCTTCCACCTTAATATGATGCATGTTATGAGACTGCAGTTTGACTGTCCCAAACTTTGATGGAATACTTGTGTTCTTCGTCTCAGAAGATAAGAGCTTTTCGCCATTAGCTTAGGCTAGGCGGACGCTCCTCCATTACCCTGGAGGAGATTAATGTCACACGGACCTTAAGAAGTTGACTTCAATAATAACGTTGTTGAGGACATCACACTTAAGTTAATTCTTCATTTCTCAAATAATGACGCAATTGGAAATAGTAGGTCAAGAAGTCGACTCCTTTGCAAAAATTTATTCAGCATGCAAAGAAGAATATAATGGATTCGACAGCAATACGCACACACACGCATATACACACACAAACACACACCACACCACACACACACACACACACACACACATATATATATATATATATATATATATATATATATATATATATATATATATATATATATATATATATATATGTAAGTACTGAAAATGCTAAAGATAATAAAAATATCTCTAGATTGAATCTTAGGTGAGAAGCTGGAAATCATTTTTCTGATGTATTATTCTGAAAGACAAATATAACTTCACAGAAAGGAACGAATATATTTAGTCAACTGCACAGCCTTCCACATTTTATCAAGTGTAAATGCAGTTTTCTAATTTCAAACAAACAGATATAATACACAGCAAAAAAAATTAAAATCATTGTTTGACAGTTCAAACTATGTGAAATGTTATTAACCAATCAAACTTTTTTTTTTATTTAACCCTATCTAGACCCTACTCAACCATGAAATTTCGACAATAACAATACGTCATTCTACATCGACGATAGATAAAAAAAAATATAAAATTTCAAAAAAGTAAAAAAAATAGTTATAAATAAGATTAAAAAAAATAAATAAGAGATAAAAAGTAAATTTAAAAAAAAATTAAATTAGATACGAAAGATTAACTGTATCAATTAATTTAATTTTTTTTAAAATTTACTTTTTATCTCTTATTTATTTTTTTTAATCTTATTTATAACTATTTTTTTTACTTTTTTGAAATTTTATATTTTTTTTTATTTATCGTCGATGTAGAATGACGTATTACCGTCTCGCCAAATGCATTATTCTTAAGAAGTCTTCCTCATGATTTTTTTATAATTTCCACCTTTACCTCAAGCGAAATCATCCGACTCGGATTTTCTTTACTGCTCTTTACACTTACTTTCTTCGGACCCATGATATTACTAAAGGAATTTTGCAAAATAACAACAAAAAAGACACAGAAGTGATCCTTTCAGAACGATGTGAACATGTGTATTGCGAGTGGAAAATAGTCTCAAAGCTCGGCACATCAGGGGCCAACTAGCAGATGCTTCCCTGAGACTCGCTTAGATCTCAAAATTCAGCTCGTATCTGAAGACAAAAATCCGTCGAACTCCGTCTCTTATCTTAAAAACTCGTATGACGTATTTCAAGATTTGCAATATATATATATAATATATATATATATATATATATATATATATATATATATATATATATAAAAAAGTAAAATATATAATCCGGTGTTCTTATTGATATGTTTTTATTTTTACAAGACAGTGTTCAATGTAAATTTACAGAGCATAAATATTATAATTTAACTGATTTAAAATATGTTTTTTTGGTACACAGTAATAACCATGTTTCAAAAAATGAAGCTGAATATTTCAAATTTAATTATATAATTTAATTAAAAGCATTAGTCCCGTTTCATCTTCAAGCGAATATTGGAATAACTTATTTTAAAATCTACTGATTTTTAAACGCACACATAAATTCATAATTTCCTGTTTCCAAGGATACAGACAAATCAATCATTCAGACAGGGGCTGTAGCGTGTTCATTTTTATTAACTATTGTTGTATCAATTATGAGTTTCGTTCGAAAAAGAGGTTAAATTTAAGGAGGGTAGGTGGGTATTTTTCAACGAATTCTGACATCCGTTAAATGCATGTCGTCTGGATTTTTTTTTTTTTTTTTTGTTAACTGCAAAAAGTTTTTCGGCATTTTTTCGTATTTGTATACTGAAAGATTCCTTCTTGGGGTGTTTGAGTTAGAATACATTTTTTTAACTACAATTTTAAAATATTTTTACCCTTAATTACTAATAGACTATATTTCTTTTTAAAACAAGTAAATGTAATAGAATTACTTATATTATTTAAAATTACTTTTTCATATCAAATATAAGTATGTATATTACCAGCTCCGATTTTTTAATTTTATTTTTAAATATTATTTAAGGAAAATTTTTGACAATGACGGCAAAAATAGCTATTTTATTTCTCTGATTCAGTAAAGTTTTTTTTTTTTATAAACCTAGTAATATATAGTTCTCATGTCTGCACAAAGGCCATGAGTCATTTAATGACCTAAAAATTCTAGCTTTTCTTATTAATTTCCATTCATATATATATATATATATATATATATATATATATATATATATATGTGTGTGTGTGTGTGTGTGTGTATATAAACATTTAAATTACTATTTTTATCTAAATTGCTAAAGCTACTCCACCCCTCTTCTTCCTACGAAAACCCTAAGTATATATTTTTCTCTTTACTTCCCCTTTTTTCTTTTTCCCTTTTTTCTCCTTTTCCTTCCCTCATATCGTTTCCGTTGAGTTGACCGATTAAATAGATCAATGATTGATCCTTACTCCTCCTTCCTTACATTATTATAATAAAAAGAAATATAAAAATAAATTTTAAAACTCTCCCTTCCCTCTCTAAACTCGACCATATCTCTCACACCATCCCTCACTAGCTTCTATGTCAACTTATATAAGCTCAATACTGATCGTAAAAAGTGTAAATTTTAATTTCATTTTTCGTTTCACCTTTTGAAAATGATGTCTGAGGATCCAGGGAAAAATAAAAGTCCCTGGTGAAATAAATTATCACAATGGAGCTTTAAAGTGGTCTGTTTTTCTTTAAATTAAAAAACGATTATTAATAGAAACTTTATAAGTAAAGAAACTTATAACCGTATTAGACTGAAAGGATCTCAGCTCCTTCCATTATATGGACGACTTAAATTTCATAAAAATGATGTGCCCTTAATACTCGGCACAACATGAGTTAGCGAAATGGTTGCTGGTGATTACTCAACTTTTTGTATTTACGACTCGTTTACCTTCTCTGATTTTTTTAGAAATTCTCCTATATATTCTTTATAGATGTTCCTTTATTCCTGTCATCATTCCTGACCCCTTAGTTTTTGAATTTATGCATTTGGCAATGAAAATGGTGGAATTTAGTTTCGAAGAAATTGTTTATGCCCAGATTGAAGGGATTTCCATAGATCGCATTTTTGGGTCCTTCTTTAGTCAACATTTTGGTTGGATATTATGAGATCTTATTTTATGAGTAACGTTAGAAGCCGTATATATATATATATATATATATATATATATATATATATATATATATATATATATATATATATATATTATTATTATTATTATTTATATAGTATATGCGTGGTCAGCCTTAAAAAATTAACAATAACAGCAATTTTTACCTATCATAATTTTACACAAACCCCACCACACGTATATATATATACATTCGAGGAAATATTATTCAGCGAAAGAATAGAAAAATGCTCTGATTGTTGACATGTATACATTCACGAGACATTCACGAGAAATTTTCGCTTTTTTGAATTTCAACATACAAATGCGAATGTATATAGACAACAGCACACATATACATACATATGTCAAGTCCCATACTGTCCACAGTACTGTCCACGGCGGACAAGCAATTGTGTATGTGTGTCTGCGTACCCCATCGGGTGTACGGACATGCATCTATGTTCGCGTTAGCATGAGAGACATCACAGCGACGATTCCCCCCCACCACTTCTATAATAACACCAATGGACGCAATCGACATAAATCCAAAAATTTTAAAATTAAACAGTTTGACTGACGATCGCAAAAGCGTGAAGCTCAGGGTCACAAACTCACATCAATCCAACCAAATATAATATATATATATATATATATATATATATATATATATATATATATATATATATATGCGTACGTTACGTTGATCATACTTAGTGCATGTCACATTATTCCAAAGTGCCTTAATGATATGCTCTTCATGCACTCTCCTGCAAGAGATTTATTACATTTTGTCTAATAATGACTATCCTTCTAATGCAAATTAAGCGAGTGATGGAACGTAAATCGAAAGCCTCCGTAAACTCTGTGTTTGGTCCATGTCCAATTTACTTAAAATTGCCATGGCTTGGCGGGAAATGTCAGACTGATTGATAGAGTTTCTAACTCAATTTCTTACATTTTTTACTGCCAAGTTACGTGTTGTCTTCGGGACCTGCGTTATCTTTCTTCCTTTGTTAAGGACCGTTGGTCTTATCTGAGTAAAATTTCTGTAATTCACAAATTCAAATGTCAGTGCACAGCTGAATATATAGGATGAGCGTGTCTAAGTTTGGAAACTCGGTTGGGTCAACACGTAGCTGCATTTATTAGTTTAAATCATCATAATCGTACTCGAGTTCCGCAATCAGCGCATGAATCTACGATTGGACAACATCTTTTGGAGAATGAGCTAAGCTCTTCCAAATTTTCTATCAACTCATTCTCTATTTTGCAGAAGGTTCTTTCCAAACACCATTTGCAAGTGTTGGAAGTTGTATGAATTAAATTATAACAACCTTCTTGATGGAAGCAAAAGGAGAATTTTCTTCGGTCATTTCATTTATTTGCAGGATCGTGAAGATAATTTCTTTCATTTTTTCACTCACGCTGGAATATTTACAACTTTTGAATTTATGTATATTTTAATCGTTAATTTACATGTTTTAGACGCACTCCAATTCTTCCGCCATATTACTTATCTATTTATACCAATTTTGATACAACCATATTGCCAACGTTCGTCCCTGAAAAAAATGAAAATTAACATTATATTTTTTTTTTCATGAATTTAATCATTCTGTGATATTAAATGATTACAATCATATATATATATATATATATATATATATATATATATATATATATATATATATAGGTGTGTGTGTGTGTACATGTGACACTATTTAGCTATGGTAATTGGCTAACTAATTAAGCATAGAAATTAAAAACGAGAAATACTTAAGGCGAGAAAGAGCTATATCGAAAGACAGAGCGCCCTTTTTTTAACAACAAAAAAAAAAGGATGGGAAAAGATTTTATTTCATTTACGAAGAAATATACTTTTTCGCAGAAGACAGAAAATCCGTAAGAGAAAGCCAGATTTCAGATTGGGTCAGAATTAATGTCATGATCAGATAAAGAGGCACAAAAGAAAACCGAATTCGGGGAGGAATGACAAAGCCGACCACAAATGGCGGCTATAAAAAAAATTCGGCTTCGGTCAACTGTATACAGTCAGAAGAAATAAATTTTGGTTATCTATCAGAGATACCATTAATATTTTTCATTCTTGGATTACGACGAATAAAGCCAGCCGTTATGAATACAGATCTTGACATGATCATTGTTATTGCTTACTCAAACTGTTGACGACAGACTTAATGTCGCCGAAGGTGGGAATCTCGTGATACGAAAATTTTAAGACACGAGAAAAATAAAGAATTTGATTTGCAGGTAGAACACGACCACCAAGTTTAAAAGTTGACTAACAGTGATTAATGAGTCGGTAGAGATTCTGCTAAGTGGATTTTGTGTGGCTCAATATATGATAGAAATTTAATTATGGCTACGTGGGATTCATAAGAAATTTAGTCGATTTTTTTCCGGACGATAATTTAAAGAAGGTCAAGTCTAGCCACACCCGCGCTGCCGAGTAATCATTAGTCAAGTGATGGCGTGAGTGATAGGCGAAGGTGAATGTATGAGAAAGGCGGGGAAGCTGTTGACACCCACTAAGAGGATTGGTATGAGATACCAATATGAGAAAGGAAGAGTCTAAGAGGATAATTCTGCTCCGACCTCTCCTCACGGACGAGGGAGAAAACCCCTGGACTGGAAAGTGATTAGCTTCCAAAAATGGGAAGTAATAAATTTTCCTGTCCTGAGGACAAATAGAATTTTTGCTGGGAATTAAGAATTGTCAAAGAACCCAAACCACAACAGGCCCCAACCGGGAGTTGGTCGGTGTCCATATAAACAAACGTCTCGAGGCAGCTAGTGAGTGTTTATTCGGCAGAGTTTCAAGAGAGTTCGGAGTTGCAGTTGGAGACCAGCCTCGCAGGAGCCGACTTAGTCTTCCTACCAAAAGCAAGTTTTTATTGACGAATGACTTAAGATACCATAACTCGCTTAAGAAACGCAAATGTGTCACGAATCCATAGAAACGGAGCGGGAGAGAAACACACTCCTGTATTCAACAGATAGATAAAGTTAATTGTTATTTCTCAACATATTTGAACCTCTTGAGTTTGTTTTAGTATTTTTCTTCTACTTACGCTTGTGCGATATCATCTTTACTCCGGATTCAGCTTGCACTACGACCCGACGCTTGATTGATTTCGTCTACCAAAGATCAAATCACAACGTGGGTAGGTTAGACTTGAGATCAAAGTAGTTACTTCGGTGACCAAGCGTTGGAGGCGAGCTGAGAACGACAAAGCTGGTATCGAACCGGAAACGACCAGATCGACCGGGACACAGGCTGGTGGCAGCGACAATGAGTCAACCCCAAATGCTGGTGGAAGAAACCTTACAGCTTCGCGCCGCAACTGGGAGTTGACCACGGGCCGACGGCGGAGTGTCATGTATTGACGTCGCGACCAGTGTACGTCCCATATTGGCGCTGACGCTGCGACTGCGACCACCACTGTGTGTCACATATTGGTGCCGTGACCACCGGATTCGACCCTGAACTAACCACTGCCACAGGACTCGCGGAAAATTTCGACCAGGACAACGCGCGGCGTCTCAAGTAGACAAACAGGAAACAGACTACAGTGGTTAATTATAACCATACGGTTCCAGACACTCTAGTACGACAGCCCGGAACCTGAGAAGAACGAACTGAAAATCGTCTGTCAGGTAGGACACTTTTTTTGGTCCATCTCCCAATTTCGATTGTTACTGCTCTGATTGTGTTTCTTTTTTCTTGTGAAGTAGTTTAAATATGTCTGACCACGATTCAGATGGGGTAGACATGGAAGAAGTGGGAGTCGAGCAGGGATTGTCGGTGGATCTAAGAAAATTGTTGGGCGGGTGGCTAACTGGCTGTTACTGCGACGGGGATGAGCGTTCACCAGTATTCTTAACAACAGGATATATAGTTAAAACTGGCATAGACTTTGGAAACATATCTTCTTCAGTCAGAGCTTAAATAGTTTTGCAAATATTAGAGATAACTCTCAGGTGATGTTCTGGGATTTTATCCTGATCGGTAGCATTATTTATAGATTTTAGTAGTTTTAGGTTAGTAATTTCTATTGAATACTTGGCGTAATCATTCTTCTGGTAACAGGTTCACAAAAAGACGATCTACTGAAGTGTTCGGTACTTAACAGAAAAAAGTCCTTTCTGGGCTTCTATGGAAATCCTTGCAAGATTGTTTATACTACAGGAGCTAATAGCTTTACTCCAAAATATCCGTAATATATTTTCAATTGTTATTTTATTTTGTACATTTCTGGAGCCGTAAGGTGATGTCATAGTTACCAACTTCAACAATGGATCAGTTTTTTTTCTATCATTTTGCATTTATCTTATTGTATCAGAAGGTTAACTTAACCTAAGGTTCAGTAAAAATCGATTTTGCTATATTTACGAATTGATCTGCAATACTAATTCACAAGTCATCGTTCTACATCGAGCTCTCGTGATAGAATTAAGGAAACAATACGCCTTGGGATCTGTTTTATCCACAACCGTCTGGATCTTGCAAATTTTAAACAGCGACGATAAACAAAAAATGGTTGAATAGAAGCTTGGTAAAAACCACTTGTCTATTTATTTTTACAGAAAGATATAAATGTGATATTAATGTGATATAAATGTGATATTAATGATAATACGATAAATGTGATATTAATGTGATATTAATGATAATACGATAATTGTAGTGAATGTAATGACAGACACTGCCCTACTGGCCGGAGCTTTGGTTGGAATCATTTGAATTTTGGTTGTTTTAAACACCGTTGGTAAGGAATCGAGACAGTGATTATTATAACTTTATATAACTCCATATAAAACTGAAAAACACAAGAAAATAAGCGAGGGGGTTGCGGAAGTAAAGGATTCGAGAGTTTGAACGATGGTCTGAGCAAATTTCTCCATGATTACATTGTGTACGTGTGATTTTAGATGCACACGGAGAGGTGAGCATATCTAGTTGACCTGTTGACATTATTATTATTATTGTCATCATCATCATCATTCGATTTCTGCTATGGACACACTACCTACCAAGTCTGCGGAAACACCTAAGGCAGGTCGTGGTTATTATTTAATTTTTTTTTTTTTTTTATCTCGGTGATCTTGCTAGCGTTACATAGACAAAGTTCTCCTTAGTGTGTGTGCTGTACTTAATAAGACAATTTTTTGGTATGTCTCTTAAGCTGGGGTTTCAGGGATTCTTTCAATGTGTTGTTTTTGTTCCATTTTTATAATTCCAAGTGCACCTATTACCACTGGTATTATTCTTGTTTTTCAATTTCCATTTTTTCTATTTCAATTTCCAGGTCTTTGTATTTTGATAGTTTTCAAATTCCTTGGTTGCTATGTTACAATCCGCTGGACAAGCCATATCAATTAGTAGGCAAGTTTTTTCTTTCTGGTTTTTGACAATAATGTCCCTATTTGCTTCAATTTTTCTGTCTGTGTGGATGGTATAATCCCATAGAATGGTGACATCTTCTATTTCTGTAACCGGCGCTGGCCGATGTTCATACCAGTGTTTTACACATTTTCCAAATTATTATTATTATTATTATTATTATTATTATTATTAATCTTTGATTTCTGGCGTTTTCATTTCTTTCCGGGTCCGCCCTAAGGTGAAGGTTAAAATGGCGTCATGAAACAAAAAAAAAAAAATAAATTACATAGATAAAGCCCTTCGTAAGTGTGGGCAGTACTTGTCAGAACATTTGAGGCATGCGCTTCCAGGAATCCCTTCAATTAGACTAATGCAATCTTTTCCAACCAGTCCTAGGGCTCCAACTACAACAGGGATTGTTGATGTTCCCATATACCACATTTTCGAGATTTCTATTTCAAGGTCCTTGTACTTTGACAACTTTTGAATATCTTCAAAAGATACATTGCAGTCAGCAGGGACTGCCATATCAATAAGGAGGCACCGTTTTTGTTTGTGGTCTTTAATAACAATATCTGGCCGGTTGGCCTTGATTGTTCTGTCAGTGTGTATTGTGTAGTCCCATAGAATTGTAACAGGTCCTATCTCCGTAACTGGGTCTGGGTGGTGTTCATACCAGTTTCTTTCAGTTTCCTTCCCGTAGAAGTTGCAGATTTTCCAGTTCAGATATTGGCTCACTCTGTCATGTCGGGTTTTATATTCAGTGGGTGCCAACACCGTGCAACCTGATACACGATGATCAATCGTTTCTGGATATTTATCACAGAATCTGCATTTTGGGCTGACACAATATTTTAGTATATGTTGATAATTCCTAGTTAGCAAGCATTGGTCCTTTTAACAAGGATAACACCTTCAGTTTCCTTTCAACCCTGCACTACGTAGCCACTGATGGGTACGGGTTTTGTCTACGTCAGCTTGTTTGGTACGGGCAGAGTATTGGCCATGAAGCGGTTTATCTTGCCATCGCTTCTGTATCTGGTCGGTTGCATTCGTCTTTGCTATCTTTTTTAGGTATTTTGCAGTTTCAGCCGGTGTATTGTGCTGTAGTTGCATCTCTACGCCCATTTGAAACTCCATTTTGAATTTGTTGGCTTCTTTCATTACGCTTACTACTTTAATGTTCCTTGACGCATACCATCATCCAGTCTTCTGTAGTTTCCAAATATCTTTGGAGGCCAATTGTTGTAGATTTGTAAGACAGTTCTAGTTGAACTAATCCTCTGCCTCCTTCGGATCTGGGCACATACAGACGATCGACATCAGCTTTGGGATGATGCATGCGATAGCAAGTAAGAAGCTTTCTCGTTTTGGCGTCCATTCGCATAATTTCAGCTATGGTCCAGTTAAGGGCATTAAAGCTGTATTGCACCACAGGGACAGCCAATGTGCTTATGGCTGATATCCTGTTTTTTTGAGTTTAGCTCAGTATTTAGTACCAGATGTACACGCCTGTAGTACTCTTTTCTTATTTTTTCCTTCATTTGGGGGTGTTGTATGCCATCTCCTTCGCTAATTCCTAGGCACTTATAAGCTTCATCATGCTCCAGTTCCCTAATCTTTGTGACAAAATCTAAATCTATTAAGGGTGTTTCTGTAATTCTATCTTTCTTCAAAGTTACTTTTGCACATTTATCTAATCCGAAGTTCATACCTATGTCGTCACTGAAGTATTTTACAATATTGAGGAGGCCTTTCAACTCATTGTCGTCTTTGGTAAAAGAGTTTGAGATCATCTATGTCGAGTAGGTGATTGAATATTTTCTTATTTATTTTGTAACCATAGCTACTGTTGTTCAGTTCATGTGTAAGAGGATTAAGGATAAACAAAACAGAAGGGTGACCGAGAGTCTCCTTGAAAGATTCCACGTCGGATATTCAGACGGTTAGATATGGCAATGCCCCCAATGTGACTAAGGTATAGTTTGGGTTCCACATTCCCATGCTGTGCTTAAGGGAAATTAACTACAGGGGAGACTTTGTATATTTCAAAATCTTAAGGATCCAAGAATGTGGAACACTATCAAAGGCTTTACGATAATCAATCCACGCTGCACTTAGATTCCTGCGTCGTCTCCTGCAATTTTCCAGGATCATTTTATTTATCAGAAGTTGATCTTTGCAGCCATATGAACCTCTTCTGCATCCCATCTGTTCCAGCGGGAGAATGCTGTTTGTTTCGAAAAAGGAATAAGTGCGGTTCGTCAGTACAGACGTGATCAACTTATACGTTGTGGAGAGACATGTTATCGGTCTATAATTTTTCGGGTCGTCTGTTTCAGTTGTTTTTGGTATGAGGTGTGTAATAGCTTCAGTAATCCATTACGGGATTTTATTGGGATTATTTACAAGCGTTGATAATGTTTTTGCAAGAATTTCATGGGTAGATGTGAGATGATACAGTCAGAAATTGGGCAACTTGTCATTTCCTGGGGATTTCCATTTTTGGGATTTTGTTAGAGCTTGCCTAACATCATCTGTGGATATATTTTCCCATTCTTGCAGAGGTGTATCCAGCAGTCGTTCTTCTTCACGCCGTATCCATTCTGCATTTGGGTTATATTCCTTTGGGCTGCTCAAATATTTTTCCCAAATGTCTGTACATTATCAATTGATGGGGGCCTTTCGACATGTATAGGTGTTTTTCCAATTTCCCTGTAAAATTTCTTAAGATCTGTTCGGAATATTTTACTTTGGCGATAGAACCTACAACGTTTTTCGTATCGTCTTGTTCTCTGCGCCTTTAGCTGAAGTTTCTGCTTCAGCATTTCCTTGATTGATGGAATATCAATAAAGGGATTTAATGTTATATTTCCGCTTGATATTTTGAATTTACGTGTGGAAATATTAGGGTTTCTGGTGAGCTCATCTAATATAGAAAGCTCACATCTGATTTGTTTTATTTCTCTAATCAGTTTGGTTTTCCAAGCTGGTTCTCTGTGTCTGTTAATTTTATTTATTGTCTTGACTCCAAGCTTCCGAGTCGCTGCTAAAGCTGTGGCGTATATGACGTTGTTAACCTCTGTGATGTTTCCCGGTGGTTTATCTGTTAACAGTGTTTTCAGAGCAGCATTGTATATTTTCACGATGTGCTTGTTGGAATTCGTCATATGGCTTTTCGGGAGCTGGTCTCTGTCTGATAATTGTATGAAAGTTACTCTGCTGAGTACTTAGATGACGTCATTTTTCGCTTCGGTGATTTCAGCTTCGTGGTTTTCAAGGAATTCTAACTTATTGTCACTGAAGATGACTCCAGGTACATTTTCTGGAGAACTGCAGTTTTTGTTTAAGGTAGAGTCTTGGGTTTCATTTCCTGGGAGATTATTTCGTATTTCATTCGCTTTAGCGTCCACCTCATCCTCTGTTGCATTCCTTATTTCTACATTCGTCTCAATAGAGTTTAATTGATGGGTCATAGTATTTTGTCTTATATCTAATTTTATCTTATCTATTTCTGCCTTTGAGAGTCTGTTGTTTCGCATGATGTCCCTACGGACATTGGCAAACATGTTTGGATTGAGGTTAGGTCTTATATCATTTCCCATGGTACTTCTCCATATTTGGCATGTTTGATTGGTGGTGTTCTTTTTGTGGGTTTTCGAGTGCAGTGAAGAAGGATGTCATGACTGTCGATACTCTTCGCGGCTCCATTTCGTTCGTTTACTTTTATTAGTCGATTTGGTATTGAGTCACTTGGTCCAAGGTTGGCAATAATCCGGGTTTGGTGACCAAGTGTCTTTTCGTAATAATGGAAGAGTTTGTTCCAGTGGCAGACTTTTTCGTCCTCAGACTGGTTCCTCTCTGATGGACGCGGCCCTTGTTGTCCCGGTTGACAGCCGATCTGGTATGAAATATTATTCGTATTCATTGAAATTGGTAGAGATGCGTTTTAACCTTGACCGCCAAGGGGTAATTATGTTCAGGTTACCAGCTATAGGGCGAGTCTCGAAGAAGATCCAAGAGCACGCCCAAACAATGAGATTGTGGATTTATTAAAACGAAGGTAGAATAGTTCATAAGAGTGTATGGTATTCAGTGGCGTAGACGATACTAAGTTTTGTAGACTATACTAAGTTTTAACTTAGTATAAGTCGGAATGACTACTCCAACGGGGATAAATAGATTTTAGTATATAGACTTGAAAACAAAATACAATATGATCCCTGTCAATGCGGATACATACACATGTAAATTATATACGTATATATATATATATACACAAGGGAGAGAGAGGGAGACAGATATTAGTAAACATGTACACATATACGCAACGACAGAGATATGGGATGCCTAAAGTAAGAGAAAAAAAATAAAAGTGAAAGAATGGACACGGATGTCCGCTTAAGGTCGGTGGGGGGAATTGAATATAAGTTAAAAAAAGGAAAAATAAAAGGGAACTGAAAAGGAAAGAATTAACTTAAGTCAAAAGAATTTACAATCATACACGAAAAGTATCATTCAGAAATGCTACATTTACCATTTCTGACAAGTTCGGAGCATGACAAAAGTGACTTTCCACAAATGTTCAATTTTCCGTCGCCAACGACAGATACTTATCAAATTTTATGGGTTACGCTGGACTTATACTACAAATTGGTAGGGGGTGGGTATCAAAGAATTCATTAAACAAAGGGGTAGAAGCAAAGCAGTAAAAGTTATACTTTTCCGGTCATCTCTCATTATTATTATTATTATTATTATTATTATTATTATTATTATTATTATTATTATCTTTCTCCCTGTGTGCGTGTTACCCCAAAATGGTGCCTACTGCGTCTTCTGCAAAATAAAATAAGACCATAATAACCTGTGAAAAATTGTTTACCATTCGTAGTCTGTTGATGTCGAATCGGAATCCATGCTGAGGAATTGTCAATAAGCCACAAGAACTCAGAGATGTCACGCAACGTAGAGTCATACAAGCAGTTTTCGATCGAATTAAGCTTCTTGCTTCTTGTAGATTAAATACAACGATGATTAATAATGGGATTCTACAAACGACAAATGTATACTAGCAACATGCCAAATGCCAACATGATGCCAACGAATTCTTTGTTGATAGTTAAATTAATTGCATCTATGTTAGGCGATTTTTAAGTAAAATCAAGTTGGTTAATTAACATTCCAATATCTTTAGGATAATTGTTGACCACCTTCTTCCAATTCTGGATATAATTACAACAAATTTACGGCCGATGTAGACTTGGTTAGATGTAGAAACCATAACAAAAGAAGAAGAACAATTGTGTTTCTTTAGAAAATGAAGACAGCATCTGAAAATGTTCTATAGATTCCAATCGATTAACAAAGAATTCTACGATTATTCAATTCCATGTCTCTCCAGGAGGCAGGTCTCCTTCTCTCCCAGATTGACTTTTCCACTATTTCATCAGCAGTTTAGTTCTTCTCTTAGACTGATTTCCACCCCAAACTAAACAGCTCAGTTTACCCTCCTCTTTACACCGTATTGAGACAAAAATAAATAGATTTATGTCTTAGCCAAAAAAATATGAGCGAACACAAGAGACAATGTAAGATTTTAAAATTCGGCTAGTCGATTACGCGTTGATAAATTAATCCAGTGCTAAAATCTATAAGAGATTGCCTCATACATTTGACCGACAAGCTGACAACTGCCGCCTCTCCAACAGGACCTCCTACCGAAATTAGTAAAGAAAAGCCAGAAGAAAGGAGTAAATAAGAATTGTAAGAAGACAGAAGACAGAATATAATGTTTCTAGTTTCTTAATATGCTAACTATTAAATAGAAATACAGAAATAAAGGCTGTAACAATAAAAGTATCAATGAAGGGTTTAATATTTAATATAGGTTTAATATTTAATATAGGTACCTCCACGAGATCGTTAAAAAAAGAGCATAGCATGATAAAAAAGAGACCAAGCTTGACGAATCCAAAGTTTTCTCGTCTAAATGTTTGTTATTATTAAGAGGAAAGATCAAAGTATTGGGGGAGTATTTTTACATTTATATTCTTTCCTAGCACGTCCGAAATTTTCGTTAAAAAGCTTCCTTTTTTTTCTTTGAGTCAGCAAAATTGACAGAAGGCAACCTTTCTTTTTGCATTTTATAAAATAATGAAAATCTCACTTTGGAATTATTTTAAATATCAATTATCACTTTTTCAAAACTTATTTTAAGAAAATCAAAAATTATAATGTTTATTTAACATATTTTGAACCAAGCTTAACTTAGCTTCTGCGCCGAAAAGATGTAATTTGAAAATAAAACAAAGCAGATCATAAACTTTCGCGTCACTTGACAGGTGATGAATGACATATTGACGGATTCCGTGAGGATAATTTGTTCTACGGAAGGAGAAAAGTGAAATAATTTACATCTATGTGAACAAATTATTTACCTCGTTATTTTTAAGGAAAACTTTTAGCGTTCTAATTTTTTTTTACTTAGCGTTCACCTTTACGTTTACGATGCTTTATGGAAAATATATTATAAATAAATTAAAATAAGACCGTTAAGAGTGACATTTAATTTCATATTTCATAAGAAAGGTATCTAATTAATTTACAGACACCTTTCTTATGAAATTTTATCAGAAGTGTAAATAAAATACTATAATTTATGTACATTTTACTGTGTTATTTGTATTTCCATTCCTTTTATTATTAATTTTGATATTTCATTTATGGAAAATGCCATAACTGAGATTAATTTAAAAATAAGATCATATAAATTTCATATGATGATACTGATACTTGTAGGTACCCTTCTCAGTTGAAATTGAAAAATCAAATTAACTTCTCCACACGTGTTTCGCAAAATTAAAGGCCTTAACAGCGGAGAACAATGCTTAACTCAAATAAAGCACCTTAATTGTATTCTGGTTGGTCTTCCGTACTTTATAATTACATCCCGATTATAAACACAAAATTACATTTCTTAATTACTGCAGATTTTCTGATTAGTCAAAATTATACAATTTACAACGCGCTAAAAAAAGATCTATCTCATAAGGACACTTAGGGAACCCGATGAGGCTTTTAATTAATTTTATAATATTTTAACAACAAAAAATTTAACAAATAATTTTATTAAAAATTAATTTTCATCGAATTTTTTTTTGTTTTCAGAAAATATTGTCCATATTCATAAAAACAACTAAAAGCAAATAAAAGCATTTAAATATCTTTGTTTTATTGAGTTTTGTATGTTACAATTCAGAGCTGATTTTCATGTAGGGGGGTCCAATTTAAAACAAAAAAATATGATTTGCATTCCTCAAATCCTTGTGCTTTTAACTATTGTAATCACTAACCTCGATGCGATCGAATTTCTAGCGTTTTCATAAAATTAGTTACGGGCGAGTAATAAATATAAAAAAATATTTCTGCCATGACTTTAATAAAAAAATATATTTATAATAATTTCGATCATCTGTGAATAGTTCCTGAAAATTACATTAACATCCGACACTTATTTTTATTTTTGCAAGACTTTCAAAATTAATGTGTGTCATACAAAAAAAAAACGTACTAAAATTTGTTATTTTACTAGTTCCGGTGATACAAAGAGAAACAAGGTTTTTTTTTTAATCAAAATTTAGAATGTTCTAAAAAGAAGGAAAAATTTTTAAAAAATAATTAAAAAAAACTTTGACCTTTCGTCTTAATAATAGCATAAGCATGTAGACGATAAAATTTTGTTTTCGTCAAGTTTGGCGTCTTTTTCATCATGCTATGCTCTTTTATTTTTCTCATGGAGGTTCCTAGTTTAATATGAGAGTGGAAAATTCTGACATGGAAATCCGAAGGTACGTTGGAATAGCAAAAACCTCTTTAAAAAACTAAGCAAGAAAACAAATGCGTTAGAAACAAAGAAAACAGTACTGAATTGTCATGCAATATCTGTCCTCCTATATAGTAATGAATGCTAGGCAATTACTTCACAGATGAAGAAACTTGAAGCAACAGAAATATAATATCAACAAAAGTTTGTTGAGAAAACTATAGACTGATCATGTGAACAAGAACAAATTTCAGAATAAATGGAAACGATGATGCTAATACATTTGAAATTTCATATTGAAGATAAGATGAATAAAGGAACAGTGAATAACCTCCCTCTGCTTACTTGGGTAAATGGTTAGCAGAACAAAACTACGAGGGATGGCAAAAAGACAAACAACAAAAGCAATGGCGAGTGTGGTGAGATTGTGACACTAAGCTCAATGGAGGAATCTGTTGTTAATAACTGGACGAAGATAATTGATAACGATATTTTTTTAAAACTAACAGTCATACTGGATTCTTTTATAAACCTATAATTAGAACTGAATTTTTATTTTAATAATAATGATTAGCATATTTTACACACGACATTTGTGGGTTAAATAAAGTAGATGGATCTATTTCTTCTCCTTGCTAAGATACTTAACTGACCCTATGTGCGTGAAATGTAGAAGTTAATTTGAACTAACCTTATTACATGTGTTTTCCTTGAATGTTTAAAACCTACACAGTCTAAATCAACACGCAAAAATAGTCAGATTTTAAAACTCTCTTTAGACAATTCATTATATATTGCTAATGTTTTTAACTATAATTCATCTTGTTTTCATATTTCATTTTTTTAAAAGCAATTTATTTGCAACTCTACTTTATCAGGCCATCAACCGGCAGAACATTTCAATTCAAGATGATTGAAATGTCTAGACCACTTTGTAAATCTCGAAAGATTAAAAGAAATTATAAGATAAAATATTAAAGGGAATAACATAAATCAACGAATAATAGAAATATTGTGGACAAACAAGATGCTAGCCTAAGTTTTCAAGAATTAGTTTCTTTTAGATCCTTCACATTTATACGAATTATGTAAAGGGAAAAAACAATTTAGCGTATCTATCAATCTCTTTGATATATACATTCATAGTTTCGGTCGAGTAGCATTATAATTAAATTTGAATCTCTCAATCTGCACTAAGTTGCACGAAGAACAAAACGCAAGCAACGTTCTGTTGGAGAAGCGGATGAGTATAAACTTCTGGTCAAAAATCTTTATCTGCTGATTCGGGTTGGTTTTTATATATAAATTCTCGACTTTCTGTTTTTATTTATGTCTGGAATTATAGAAGAGAAAGTCTTAAAATTACGATCAAATAGAAGAATGTGATAATTACATATTACCGAAAATGCTGGACTTTTTTTTAGCAGAATCCTCAGGATAATAACCATCTGGTTGTTTACTAAGCATATGATAGCTTGGTTACTATTATGGGATCAGGACCTCACTACAAATGACTGTTTATCCCACCTCAGTGAACCAGCCTCTATAACTATCATTATAATGGCCACTTTGCAAATTCAGATATTAAGTTATGTAATTAACGATATTAGTTTTTTTTCTTTATTAGTTTTAGTTTTCAAAAACTAAAGAAAAATTACGTTTTATTCAATTATGATTTCAACTTTATTTACATTGACTTCTTGCCACACATCAATCAAATTGTCGATATCTTTTGAGTAATTCGAATATGAAAACGTTTTTGACGAACTGTGATCGAAAACGGCTGATGCACAGCCAGATGGTTATGGCGGATGTTTTACACAAGTTCTAACATGTTTTCTTGTCTTATTCCTGTCGTATGCGACCTTGTGTTGCCATTGAGGATAACGATATCGTCCAATTTATGGACTTATAGCAGCTGTTTGATGTATAAATGTGAATTAAGTGCTCCTATGCGCTTGTAGAGCTTTAAATAAATCACACCCCTTCCATACACACGACATTACATTTATTCCACCGATCTCAGATTTTGCGGTCTTTGGAGGAGATTTGTCCTAGTCATTCCACTGCCTTTTTCCATTGAAGATTTTTGTATTTAAGCCAGTTTACATTACCTGATATGGTATACTAAGCAAACATTAGACACCTCGGCGTGGTGTAATGGTTAGCAAGCTTGTCTCGCTGGAACAATTACGACTGAGTAGTGAGTTCGATCCTCACTGGGTGCTCCTTACTTTCGGCTTTATGCCACATCTAAGCTGTGCTCAGAAAATCTTTTTAGCCCCCCCACCCGTGGCAGTGTAAAGGTTAGCAAGCTTATCTCGCTGGAACAATTACGACTGAGTAGTGAGTTCGATCCTCACAGGGTGCCCCATACTTTCGGCCTTGAGCCACATCTAAGCTACGCTTGGAAAATCGCTACTAAACTAACATTGAATAAGTCTAATATTAATCATTACAATTCATGGCAAATACATATGAACCAAGCTAGTTTTATGACCTGAGATGTAAGTTATATTGTTAATCCATCTTTGAGTACAGGTTACAAGCGTTTTTTTTTTTTGAAAATATACTTTCAAACGATGAGGAACCATAATCTCTCGTTTTGAGTTTGGCTTAACGAATCACTTGAACTTCTTTCATTCCTCTTTCACTTTTCTTTGTTTTGTAAGCTAAACAAAATATTAAGAAACAGGAAAATTTCGATGAAATCAAAGAAAAAACCTTCTGGCATGTTACGTCAATCCTTGTATATGGAGGTTAATGCTGTAAAATCTCCTCACAGATGTCGAAGAAACTTGAAGCGACAAAAATGTAATTCTACAGAAGGATACTGAGAATACCATGGAGCTAAATGTCAGCAACAACGAAGTTTTAGAGAAAATTTAAGCAAAAAGACAATTATACAGCACATCAGAAAGAGAGAGTTGATGTTTATATTTATATTTATGTGGAAAGAGAGACTGGAAAATTTGATACGCACAGGGCAGATTGAAGGCAAATACAACAGAGGAAAACAACGCACAATATATCCAGCAAAAATTGTGTGAATAGATGGCGTAACAGGATTTAAGAGAGATAAAAAAAGACAAAATATATTAAGAGCTATAAAGGACAGAATATTCTGGCGACTAATGATCGCCAACGTCCTAAAGGGACACGGTATATAGACGAAAATGACGAGATCAGTTGGAAGAAACTATGTATTATTCAATACACACAAGAAGTTTTCAATAGAATTGAAATTGAACATAATATTAATAAAAATAGCCTCAACGTCGTTTTAATCTTCTTCACACAACTTCTCTTGAGACATCGCACAAAAGCTGTTCACTTTTAATTTTAAATTTGAGGAATGCAAACAACCGTAGGGATAAAGATGTTGACAGTCGGCAATACCTGAAGTAGTAGGTGTTTTGCCAAAGAACCATGATTTGAAGTATGTAAAACCAACTGTATTACCTTGATGAAATTTACAACAAAAAATCACTGAATGGCTTCTTACAGAGAAATAAGTAATCCTACATTAGCCTGTCTGTTCACACATGCGCAGAAAGGTGCTCTCTGATTGGTTGCCAAGGTGTGTCAAAGTCGCGCAAATAATTCTGTAGATAATCAAATTGGATTAATGCCTTCTGGGCAGACTTTGTAAAACACGTTTACGTCTAACAAAACTCACATTATTTCTTTTTTTTTTCTTACATTATTTTGAATGAATATCAATTTCTGTTTACGTGAAAGAAAAAGAAAAATGTTTGTTTGCTTAATTAAGAATGTGCGTTCTTATGATGCGCCCTCAGGGCTATGAATGTTACATGATTCCAACAGCTACAAGTGGGCTGGGTTCGAAACCAGAGAAATGGTCGGAATTTGAATGCCCCTATTCACTATCGAATTTCAAATTCAGTAAATTGATATAACGGAATATTTCATATCATCTTTATAAACGTGTGCCAACTAGGTTAGATTTGCTGTTCGGTAGGAATTTCGAAATAAAAGGCTCCCTTTAAATTTGGTTGGATACCTAAGAAGCATAAATCCCTGTCTCGTTTCATCAGAATATGCAGGGTTTAGTCAGCTTAGGTGTTGAAAAGCACAATTAAGAGTAAAACTTGGGTGCGTTCTAGCACCGATACTTTTGGCATCTTTTCACGTTTTACTGAGATGAACTTAAGGTGAATCTTGGTAGAACTACAAAAGATACGAAGAACGTGCATATTTGCTCACAAGAAGCAATGGAAAACTGATCAACTTTGCCGGCATGATGCCAAAGACCAAAGTGCGTTTAGTCCGTATCAAAGAAATGCTATTTGCAGATGATGAAGTTCTGACAACATATATCAAACACTAGTTTAACCATTCTTCTAAAGAATTATGTCTGACTGTTAACACCAAGAAAAAAAAGTGTCATCGTTCGTGCATCTCTATCAATCAGCATTGATGATGCGATGCTTGAAGTCACTGATGACTCCACTCATTTTTGGTCTATTATCAGCAATAAACTTTTGCATGACCTGGAAACTGATAAACGCATCACTAAAGAGCAAGTATTAATTACTAGTTTCAGCAAATGACTATCTGAAAACAGACAGCTGACCTTGCGCACCAAGCTAAAAAGTAGTCAAGTTATGTGTCCTTCAGCGAAATCTATATGATATATATATATATATATATATATATATATATATATATATATATATATATATATATATAAGGCATGAAATCAATTCAAAAAGCTTTCATCTCCCCCGCCTACGACGTATCCTCGCCGCATCATATGGAGAAACAAAGTTACGAACATTGATGCTCTAGAGCCAGCAGACACCTTGTGCATGCATCACCTCCTCTGATAACGTCGTTGTCGATGGCTGAATCACGTACGGTGAATGAAAGATGGCCCTATACCGAAACACATGTACAATGAGCTGATCACGCGTGACAGTCGAGTATGGCACTCTGAAATAAGTTTCAAAGACGTCACCAAGAGAAATCTGAAAATACATAGGCATCGATCCAGTTAACTGGGAACAGTTAGCAGATGACCACATCGGCTTGTACCTTGTTTTTCAAAGAATCATTAAAAGCAAGAGAAAGTGAAACCGATGGATGTGAGAAGACAACGGAAGAAGCAATTTCAGATCTTTATTTCACATTCCAGCTTCGTCTATCACACCCGCAGAAGTGAGTGTTATGCAATGATTGCTAAGACACTCCAGAAGCTGCTCACAAAAGGACTGTATTTTGCCCAAACAGATCGCTAAATGTACCTAATGCCTATTACTTTATATATTTTATTAGAAATTTCATATATATCTTTAATGGAGAAAGGGTTAAATATTAGAGACAAAGAATTTAAAGAGAGAAAATGAAAGGTTAACTGAGATAAATTCACATACTTGGAGAAAATCTTGTTAACATTATACGTATTTTTATATGTATCTGTCTATATTTCTGAGATGAGGTATTATGTACATTATGTCGCCATATTTATAACAACGTTTCGGCCGTTGTACGCTCCGGCATTCTTCAGGTGTTTGGAATGTCGTACCGAACCCTTTCTTTCGCTCACTGGGGTAGACTGTTCTTGTTCCACGTGCTATGTTTAATGGATGTCAGTTATCAGTTATCTTCTGTTAATTTCCCCCTGAAAGTTCTCCACTGCCTTAACCAGGTATTGAACTTTGGGTCCTGTCACTGGATCTAACTAACGCCTTTATCCACTGTGCCATGTGTCCTTCAAGACGACAAAGATGAGGACAATAGTTCGAATAATGTAAATAGTATACATAATACCTCATCTCAGAAATAAAGAGAGAAACTGAGGGGCCAAAACGTTATAATAAATATGGTGACAAAGATGAGGACAATAGACCGAATAATGTAAATAATGTATTTTCATACATGTACATTGAACTGGAAATATTCGGTTCAAATAAGGTACTTTGATCTGTTGGTCTGAGATGACATTATAGCAAAAATTATTGGAAAAAGGATCATTACTTGTTCAATATTTGATCGATATATCTAAAGCTTTATGACACTAAAATATCTTATTGTCGATAAAAACGACCGCGTTGTCCGAGTTTCTATAATCGAAGACGAAGACTACAGGTTGTCTCTCAAGCATGGAGTGGATGTACATTCGTCTTCATAAAGCTGTTGGAGTCATACAACTTCAAACCTGCCAAAAATAATCGGTCTTTCTGTCTAACAAAAACGTAAGAATTGTGTTCTTCGAGGGTGTGTTCTTTTTCAACGATTTTGACTTGTAAAATGCAAGTATAGATTTTATTAGAAGACGAAATGTTATCCTATGAAAAAAAGAATTCAGATCAATGTAAGTGACGGATCTTATGACAAACTTCTCCAACTGATACATCAATGCCGACATTTTTGTAAACTTATTCAATATGTATCAAAATGTGTTATATAAAATACATCTTTTTATTCGGCTATCTTGGCCAGTAAAACATATTGTAGAAAGCAGGTTGTAGAAAATTCCCTGAACGTTATATTTTCATGGTAAACGTATAGAACAGCCATTATGACAATATTTATATTTATATCTAGATATTTATTATGAAGAAATTACATAATTGTAGCACAAGGCTGAAAAAGGGGAGGGGTTAAGCCTGGTTCACACTATCTTATACCTAGCTAATCCGATTCACGACCCATTCACTCATTAGAATTTACCCATTCACCACAAGAACTCGTCCATCATCAATCAATCCTCTATGCACCATAATAACACATACTCTCTAGGGAGGCCTACAAAACGTGCCCTATGCCATAAAAATTTAATGATAGTAAAATATATATAAAATCTGTGATGAAAAAATGAGAGGGGAGGGAGATGAACCCAGTTACAGACTGAAATATTAACAGAAATCAAAGTAAACATGATTGATGTTAGTAGCGCCCGTCCAACCCTTAAAAAGGAGAGGTCGCTGTTTTCTGCCCATTGGACAAAATCAAGAGGCTCTCTCATTACGGGTGTGGGAAAAGGATAAAAAATAATACGGGCATGGGAAAATGTAAAGCTGACCCAGTCGAGATCAAAAAGGGCGGTCCAAAACAAACTGGTGTGTGGGATCATAACCAAAGAGGCAGTCGGGAACAGACCAAGAACAACACTTACTCACATTAACTAGGTACACTAAGACTTGTCTAACCTAACCAAGGGGAGGGCTCCACAGGAAACCACCCCGATGTGACATAGGCTTGACCTAAAAGAGAAAATCAAGGCTAGCCCCGTTCAAACAAACCAAGCTAGCCTCTTTCACCCACCTTTCGCTGAAGACTGTCGAATGCAATCGTTTTCTATCAGTTCTAATCTTCATCATGAGCTGATGCTCAAAGAATTGGATCAGATCCTGATGAGAAATACAATTGCCTCGCAAGACTTCCTCGTGTCGCGTCGTCCAAATCACCATTCGGGCCGTGGCCAGCAGCGTCAGAAACACCATCCGTTTCACCCCAAAATACGGGGGCTACACATTGTCACACGCGTATGCGCGATCAATGAGCACAAGTTTTTCACCTCGCCGACATGGTCCCATAATGGGGCGGACACGGGGACAATGCATCTTCTATTACGCAATCGAAGAAAGTAATGATGGGGCTTAATGTTTGGAATGTTCTGCGCAATTTCCTGACAAGAATTACAGAAAATAGAATCGGCGAGCAAGGTTTGACAAAAACTGCTTATTTTTCACTATTTTCAGTGAGAGCGGTATAAATACAAGTTTTCCTTCTTTCTACTAATTCATTTATTCAGGTCACTATTCCCCCTATTTCTGTTGTAATTGTGGTCCATGGTGACATTCAAGGCAAAACAATGCAATGACTTACTGCTTTCTTTTGCCCCGGGAATGTTGATGTTATCCCCGTCTCTCCTCTCACAATTTCCCCCGTCCATTGTTAAAGTCGCCGAGGCAAAGCCCCATCGTCAAGGTTGGTCATTGGCCGATGGCCGCTTGGCACAGATGGTTTGAGGGTAGGCGTTCCCTTTCACAGATCGGTTTGAGAAACCCTTCTGACTCCCCTCACAGTTTATACTACTTCTTGGAGCCATATGTGAGATGAATGCAGGCCGTTGACCAGCATATTTTCTCATCCCAGTTCACCTGAGTAATCCTTTGCTGCAAATGTTTTAATACTGCCGATACACCCAACGTCAGATTCCAAAGTAAATATTTCTTAAAAAGCTGATATAATAAAAAAAACATTCATTTACCGCACTTTGCACGGCTGTCGTCACCACTCCCTCTGTTTCTATTCTATTTTTGGTGACATTCATGGCAAAATAGTTAAGAGGCTTTCCAGTTCCTTTTGCATCAGGCTTGTCAAGAGTACCTCTTCCACTTTTCAGAAGTTCCTCCGCACATGAAGTCAGTTGCCCTCTCAAGCGCACCTCCTACGGTCAGACTGGCCACTGGTCGATGGCTGCTTGGCACAAGTGATTTTGGGAGAGGCATTCCCTTTCACCGATCGGGTTGGTAAACATTTCCGTCTGCCTTCTGTTTATCGTCCTCCTTGGAAGCCATATGTGACAGATGAATGTAGGCCTTTGACCAGTATCGTTTCTTATCCCAGTTTCTCTGAGTAAAGAAAGGTCGACTCTTTCGCTGCAAACGTATTACCACTGACGATGCACCCCTTCCATATATTAGTAAATGTAGCAAAAACGCTTTAAACTTTTCTTTGCAAGCAATACCCCTAATCAGTTTCTTCTTACTGCCCGCGACACGTGTTGCCAGTTCAACACAACAGTCAACTGTCTTTTTTTTCTGTTGTCTTGTTCTTCCCATTTTTATGTATCATTGACAGCCAAAATTATCTTACTCTGGGATCTAGCTATCTTAAGTATGTAACCCGCGACGACGCCAATTCTTTCTTCTTTGGACAGTTTGCATTAGAGACACGTTCGAATAAGGTAAGGGATTTTATTCTTGATTTTATTGTACCGGTGCAAAAAATACATGCAACCCTGGGCCTCTTTGCCCTCTATACATAGTGCTTTATAGCCTTGGTTAGCAATCAGTCTAAAATATTAAATATTTCCATTCTCAGCCAGGTGTGGAACTACGAAGATAATCCTACTGTTTGTGTTTTACCAACAGACCCAAAGGTCATTTCTTGTACGAAGTAGCACTAAAAACTTCTCATCCTGATCCACTTGTAAAAAAAATTAGAAAAGTTAAAGAGACTTTTGAAATGATGTGCCAAGTGTACAATGCACCACTCTATATGACAATGCGCCTTCTATATCACAGAATAAAGTCAACGATAACTTTACGTGAGAATGTGAGATGAAATAAACTTCTTTTTCGCTTTTTACCTGTGTGAGACTAGCATTTGCACTAAACTTTAATCGAAAAAGGGAAAGTCATTTCCTGACGAGATTAGAAAATAACGAAAGGAAAAATCAATCTGATTTAGAAACTAAATCTAGACTCCACCATTTCTCGTGCCGAATTACGTACACACTGAATTAGGAAAGCCAACGGTCATCAATACAACTACCAACATTTTCACGTGAATGGCACTAGTCAATTTTAAAATCCGATTATAAGTAAGTGTATAAAAGAGTTTATATATATATATATATATATATTATTATTATTATTATTATTATTATTATTATTATTTTATATGCGCAGTATTTATTGCAAAGTGGTCAATATCAGTGACAGAGCTAACATATACGGTTGTATGTATATGAATTATTATTATTATTATTATTATTTTATATGAAATATATATATATGAATTATTTTATATGGGCAGTACTTATGGTACAGTGTTCAATATCAGTGATAGAGCTAACATACTCAGTTGTATGGATATGAAATAACGCTACATGCATATATATATACACACATACGCATATATATATATATATATATATATATATATATATATATATGTACACACACAAATATATATATATATATATATATATGAAGAAATATAGATTTATCATGTCCTATATTTATGGGATAAAGTGCTGAATATCAGAGATAGAGCGTATGTAAATATAAATATAAAATTAAACATTGAAGTCAACACTCAAGTGGCGACAGGCTCTTTCATGCTCTTTCATTTCACAATCTTTAGGCATCCATCTTGAAACAGCCTCTGAGTGTTGACTTTAATGTTCACTTTATATATATATATATATATATATATATATATATATATATATATATATATATATATATATGCATGTAGCGTTAGTTTTAAATCTACGGAATCATGTACAAGTATTCTTTTCTGTGTGTTTTTTAAAGTAAAGATTTTTTCGCAAATTATTTTTCTCTATGAATTGTCATAACATAAAAATTAAGAGTTGAGTGCTGAACTTATATGTGATATCTATTTTTCTCTATAGCATTAATGTTACACAGTCTAGTGAAAAAAAATTGAATTTTGGCATGACGATGTAAAGGACAAATCTAGAAGTTCTCACGAAAATCTCTACAACAAAGAAGACTTGGTTTAATCATCAATCTCAAGATCCATCGAAGAATAACGGAACAAAACTGAACTACTGAACAAATTCATGCAAATGGATGGAGAAATATATATCACATAAAAAAATAAAAAATTATTGAGAGAAAGAAAAAGGCAGTAAGTTTGCTAATAAAATTTGGGGCAGTAAGAGACGACGTCTTATGACCTTATAACTGTTATTAAAACTGCCATGTATGCACAATTACACACACACACACAACGCAATAAAACAAAACACGAGCGGTGGAATGCCCTGATTCTCAATGGCTGGTATATTAACAGGTGTTTATAGTGGGTGTGTCTGATGTCGATCAGATGGTTTATAGGCTGACTGTTGATCTTTTACCACAAATGTTTAATGTTTAGTCCAGGAGAACAATTGATTAATATCATTGAATGAAGTAATAATTTATATCTTTATGATTAAGCTGCAAGCTGACTAATAGTCTATATGCCGCCTGATGAGCTAATTACATCTATACACTCCGTGCAATAATTTGTTTTATTTCTGAAACGCAAATTTAAAGGCATCTACTTTTGACAGGAAACCACGAAATTCTTAACTTATTTTGACAATTACCTCAAATAAACTAGGAAATATATTTAATCTCAATTATCATTATTATTTGTTTAACTGCATATGAACACTTTAAGGGTCGTTTACTGCTGAAATGTAATATTTTTGAGAGATTTGAAGTAATATAAATAGGTTATTCTGCTTTCACAATTTGATACATGGTAGATGATACTCAGCTTTTGAGCATATGCATGTTTATGTGGACATCATTACTAGAGTGTGTGTATTTTGCTGTAGTAGGGTTCAAATTATATTTTGGAATACATTTTGATTTCTTTAAGAAATTCTAGAATATTATATTGATTAGTGTCAGAAAAAAGGTTCTCTCATGTTGGACGTTTGCTTGATTTGCTTTAGAGGCATTTAAATCTCTATGTGTTATTTAATACCAGAATCTAAATATTTAGAATACAAGTTTATGGATTCAACTAAATATAATTTGTACACAACTGTATACCGCTCAACTAAATGTATTTTGTACACAACTGTATACCGCTCAACTAAATGTATTTTGTACACAACTGTATACCGCTCAACTAAATGTATTTTGTACACAACTGTATACTCCTCGACTAAATATATTTTCAACGCAGTTGTATGCCTTCTATCATTGTTGGTAAATTCACCATAAAATGTATTATTCGTCATTTGGCTTCAAAAAATATTGCTTGTAATTCGAATATATTTTCCTGGTTATTTCTCCTACAAATATGCAGCATTGGCCATTTTACTATACAGTGATCCCTCGCTAATTCGCGGTTCTACTATCGCGGATTCACGACTTCGCGGATTTTTAAAATATATATGTGAAAAATATTCGCGGAGTTTGTGGAAAATTCTAGAAAAATCGCGATATATGAACACCTAAATTTTTTCATTAAACCCATTAAAATATTAATAATAAATATAATTTCCTGGTCTAGGAGCAACAAAACAAGCGTAAAATAGCAATAGAAAGGGCACCGCCGTCTGAAGAGACGTAAAATACAATTATCGGCTGCACAGTAGAAGTCATCATCAGCTTCATCATAATCATCATCATTTCTACTGTGCAGCAAATTCATCACCATCATCATTCAAATTCTCCTTCAACTTCTTTCGTGTTGAATACAATAACAATCTTTGTTTTTTTTTTTAATTTAAAGTGTTATTGCTTAACAGTTGTCCTTGTTATTAATAGAGTACTGTAATGGGTGGGTTGTTAACAGTACAGGAAGGGTTTTAAAAGTCCAAATACACATTAAATAAATAAATACTGTAAATATGGTGTCCCTACTTCGCGGAAATTCAGTTATCGCGGCCAATCTCTGAACCAATCTACCGCGATAAACGAGGAATCACTGCAAATATGTTTTGTTGATCATGTTTTTTTTCTATAAAAATATATTGCTTGCGTGCATTTCCACTATAAAAATGTATTTCTACATTTCATAGTGTTTTGTTTTGATTAGCCATGAAGAATCCATTGCAGAATAAATCCTTTTCGGAATTGCGTCTCCGACTTCTATTCCTTTAGTATACTCTCCGACCTTTTACCAGCACACCACCCATCTCATCTTAATCTGCTGGCTGGTCTCTTCTCGCAAATATTCTATATACTGACCGCCTATCAACCAATTTGTCCTTCTAACATTTTTTTTTCTTTTACTTCTGTCCAAGTATCCTTCAATTTTGTCACTTTCTCACTTCTAGTATATTGTTACTTTCTATCCATCCTGAATTTTTATCTCTGCATTGATATTTCTTTTTATCTTCTGCTTTCAAGTGATGTTGGCAATTTCTATAATTTCATCATTATACATTTTGCGATTTAAGCAAAATCGCAAATTGCTTTTCATTATATCTCTCTGTACATTCAATCTTTCCACCCTATCATTATACATTGGTTTAGTTCATATTCGTTGCTTGATGCCATCTCTTCTTCTAAGTAAATCACTCCTGAACTTCTTGTAGGTCATTATTTACTTTTCTCAATTATTCTTGTCGGAACGTTGAAATTCAACATTATTTTTTATTCATTTCTGTTCATTTTATTGCAGAATTGCGTCATTCAGTTTATCTAACATTATTTTATTAATAATATGACAACGTCTGATGGTTCAAATATTTCTGTCCTGTTCATTTTCCGGAAGATATTTTGAATAAATGCTGTAACTAATTTATGATAAATCGTCTTTTCGTTTATCCATTTTTTTTCGAGTCAAGTTGTGGAGTTGAATTATTGTCTGCCTTTTCCCAGTTGACTAAAGCTGACGCGGTTTGTTTGCTCTGATTCTTGTTTTTTATTGTTTGTCAGTTGATTTTAGATGGTCTATTGTTCAGTAACTCTTTCATGGATTTATGCTACGATTAATACAGTTGGACGTAGAATTACGAGTGGATCTAACCATGTGCGTGTGTTAGTTTATCAATATGACTATAACACTATATTACAGTTAACAGAGATAAAAATGTTAAATATTTCAAACAACTTAGACATTTTTTTTATTTTGACATATTTTTATCAAATGAATCGCCATCATCTGAAAAAAAAAAGATTTCATTTCAACCAAACGCATATAAACGAAACGAAACAAAATTAACGTTAAGAAAGTTGGAGTTTTACATTGTGTTGTTTGAATATAATTTCAATTTAGTTTCAATGTTATTATTTATTCCGTTGTTTTTAAGTTGATATATACTATGTCGTTTCAGTAAATAATTTAATAAGAACAGTCGATAAGTTGAAGTATCCAGCTCTTATACGAATCGTAGTAGATTTGTAGATCATGCAACTTCCAATGCTTCTAATTCCGAATAAATTATATTCATTTATTAAAATTTACAACGGGATACATATTCATAAATTTTAAGACTCTAATATATTTCAATATCCTTTGCTTTAAATATCGGGATGTTTCACCGATCTATTTTGTAGGGCATCATTTATATTCTATTTGTTATAGTCGTGCCTCTGACGAAAAGACATCTCTATGTTTTACATTGATTCAATTTTGAGATAACAATATATTTTAATAAATATTTGCAAGATAACGGGCCGCATTCGCTTTGTATTTCAAGGATAACACGAGCTGATAATAATGTTTATATAAAACTGTATGAGGAGCGGAGGTATGCGTGTTTTTACATTACACGTTTGAAAATACAATGCATGTAGAAAATATTATATGATTATTTATCTCGTATATTATTCTTCGTAAGAAGAAAAAAAACATTTGTTTGAAATTTGAAGCAAGTAATGCTGGTATACTCTCTTGTTTTCACATAGCTCGCATGTTAGGTTATTTATAAATTCCTTTTTGTTCTCATGTCAACAAAAAAGTTTAAAAATCAGTTTCTTCTCAAAGGTCATTAATAAATACTTTTCAAAGGAATCCTGTTCCCAAAGGCCTTTTTCACTTCCTTTTATAATAGCAATGCGTGTCTTTTCTATGCTTTCTCCTTTTTGCTTCCTGTATTTATCATTCAGATGTATGCAGTAATCTTAGAGTGATGTATTCGAAAAAGAATCATAATTCTTACATCAACGATACATTGTATCCACAACAAATAAATTGAATTTTAAACCCATAAGAATCAAATAGCTTTATATGAGCTTTTGCTTGTTGAAAAAATTAATTCATTGCCATTTTGAAAGCGTTCATATTTTTTTTTTTGGTCTTTTTAAGAGGATCATTCTTTTTATACGGATTAACAATGCAGCCGACTTGATCTTGGATGCGTAATTATTTTTCAATTTATATGATGATTTTTTTTCCATGTCAATGCATATTGTGATTTTGTTTGCTATCTTATTGTGTACCTTTGTAAAGCAACCTTGCATATAGTTCATTTATGGAGTCATCTGATTATGATGTTGTAGTTGCAGTTTTTTATGTGTATAAAAGAAATAAAGAGATATTGTCATTTTCTGCCTCTTTTTCGTCCATAAGATTCTTCATAATTACGTCTTCAACCCATATTTCTATTGATGTATTTTCTGTCTACTTTTACCATCCGAATTTTATTTATCTTATTCTCTTCGTCTAAATCTGTCTGTTTGCCTTTCTATCTATCTATCTATCTATCTATCTATCAGTCTGTCCATATATATATATATATATATATATATATATATATATATATATATATATATATTTGTGTGTGTATGTATTTTTGTGTGCCTTTTTCTGCCTTTATTTCTATCTGAATCTATCCTCTCTATTCAAATCTGTCTTTTTATTTGTCTATCTATCTATCTACCTATCTATCTCAATTCATATCGATATAATCATTTATCTGTCTGGCCCTATCTCTCTCTCTCTCTCTCTCTCTCTCTCTCTCTCTAAAATAAACAAACTAATGTTTAAAATAAGCTAAACGTTTATAAATATAGAATAGGCTTCAATGGCTAAATCGACAGTTTAAATATAATATAAGAATATTATCAAAGCGACAGTCCGCTACTCAGAGTTTCATGTAGCAGCAATCTTCAGACGGAAGACCTGGATAAAAAAGTGTATTATTGAATATATATATATATATATATATATATATATATATATATATATATATATATATATATATATATATAAGGACTATTTAACTATCTATATATATTTTCAAAAAAGCCCTTATTTTGCACAACAAACAGTTGTCATCATAATCTCCCTTATATGTTATTTTAGTTCATGTCCAGCGTATTTTCGTTCTCAATGCGTTTTAGCTCTCATCTTATTTATACTTCCTTTTTTATCTACGTTAGAATTATGTGTGTGTGTGTGTGTATGCGTGCGAGTGATTTTTCGCGTGTATACACTTGGAAAAGTAGAATTACATGTATATATCAACAAACAGATGGTGGCAAATTATTCAATACACACACACACACACACATATATATATATATATATATATATATATATATATATATATATATATATATATATATATATATATATATATACTGAATAATTTGCCACAAAAGAAAAACCTATTTTACATAGATAAAGCCCTTTGTAATGGGTGGACTGTACTCGCGAGAACAATCTTTAAGACATGAGCTTCCAGGAATCCCTTCAATGAGTATACTGGAATCTTTCCAACCAATCTGAGGGGTCCAACTACAACAATAATTGTTGATGTTCCATGTGCCACATTTTGAGATTTCGATTTCAAGGTTCTTGCATTTTGATATCTTTTTGAAGATGTTCAAATATACATTGCAGTCTGTAGGGACTGCCATATCAATAAGGAGGCAATTTTTTGTTTGCGGTCTCTAATAACGATGTCTGGGCGGTTGGCTTTGATTGTTCTGTCAGTGTGTATTATGTAGTCCCATAGAATTGTAACAGGTCCTATCTCCGTAACCGGGTGGTGTTCATACCAGTTTCTTTCAGTTTCCTTCCCGTAGAAGTTGCAGATTTTCCAGTGCAGATATTGGCCCACTCTGTCATGCCAGGTTTTATATTCAGTGGGTGCCAATATCGTGCAACTAGATACAAGATGAACAATCGTTTCTGGATATTTATCGCAGAATCTGCATTTTGGGCTGACACAATATTTTAGTATATGTGCTTGATAATTCTTGGTTAACAAGTATTATTCCTATGGGTCACGGATAAAATCTTCAGTTTCAGCCTTCAACCCTGCACTACGGAGCCACTGATGGGTACGCGTTTTGTCTACATCAGCTAGTTTGGTACATGCAGAGTATTGGCCATGGTGCTGTTTATCTTGCCATTGTTTCTGTATCTGGTCGATTTGCATTTTTTCATTATCATTATTATCATTATTATTATTATTATTTACATTCGATATTTCTCATCGATTGTAACTGGTGGTTTTTACTGACGCCCAAGTGTCATTGACTCTTCTAAACCCTCTTGATTTTAGTTTTCATTAGATCTAGATCTTCTAGGTCAGAGCTGTGCAGTCTAATGCCTGCGCGTTGCTTGTGGCTCGTCGAATGATTTCATGTTGCCAGCAAAACATCAAAAAACAATATTCTTTTTTTTTCAGTCCCTTAAAATATTTGGTATTAAAAATTACATTTGTATGTTGGATGCATTTACGTTTAATATTCATTTTATTTCCTTTAACGAAATCAAATAACATGTAATCTGCCTGAATTAGAATTATTTTCTCATTTGCACAAATTTCATGATAAAGAAGTTATTAAATACGAAACCATTTTCTCATACATTGTGCAGAGTGCTAATAAAATAGGTCTAATAAACAAATAAATGTACAAATTACATGAGTAAGTATGGTTGTTATTTACACTCTCACAAATTCCCGTTATTATTTTAATGAGGCTCAAAATGAGGATGCCCAATATGAAAAATGTTCACCCCCTCCCACAAATGCTAACTGGTATGACTGGCATTATCCTATTTTACTATTTCCTCTATTTTTTATTCATATAAATTTACTCTAGATATAGATTTATTTATCGCTTGCCAGAACATATCTGACAAGTAATTTTCTTTTTAAGATAATCCGCTTGAATATACGAAGTTTTTACGCCGATAGTAATCGAATAATTTCACTAGTTATCAAATGACAAGAAGAGTTTTAAATGAACTCCAGATGGTTTTCGGAATGCTGTCACCTGGATGATACACACTCTTCTAAGGATTTTCAGTTCATTCCATGTTTACTTGTATTATTCAGGGACACCGAACACGACAAACAGAAATCTCAACTTCAATAGCATTATTTTCATTCTTTTCTTTTTTTTTTTCCTTTTTTTTTCTAACATTTCAATATTTTTTACTTATCTATATATCGACTGTAACTCTCGTTCAGTATTTTACTCGATTGCCCTTATGCTATCGTTTAAAAGATTTAGTTTATCAACAGATTACATGTTATTTCAAATACATTTTTCTGAGTGTTCCTTACACTCTATTGATGAGGTGTTTTATTGTCAGCTTCATATTCCCCAACTGCAATTCTATTCTTATTTCTTTCATGGCCTCCGATAAATTTGCAACTTTAATGGATGCGGCCTGAATGATCCGGATTTATCTTGCATCCCTAATTCTTACAGGCTTTTAGGGGATGTTTTCCAATAGTTCAGTGATTTACATTATTTACATTATTCGGACTATTGTCCTCATTTTTGTCGCCATATTTGCTAAAACGTTTCGGCCGATGTACTCTCCAGCCTTCTTCAGGTGGTTGGAATGTCGAACTGAACCCTTTATTTCGCTCACTTGGGTAGAATGTTCTAGTTCTCAAGGACACATGGCAGAGTACCCTGTTAAGGCAGTGGAGAACTTTCAGAGGGGAATTAACAGGAGATAACTGACATCCATTAAACATGGCACGTGGAACTAGAACAGCCTACGCCAGTGAGTGAAATAAAGGGCTCAGTTCGACATGCCAACCACCTGCAGAAGACCAGAGCATACAACGGCCGAAACGTTGTAATATATATAGCGAGAAAGATGAGGACAATAGTCCGAATAATTTAAATAGTGTGCATAATACCTCATCTCAGAAATATAGACAGATACTGAAGAGCCGAAACGTTGTAATAAATATGGCGACAAAGATGAGGACAATAGTCCGAATAATATAAATAGTGTATATAATACCTCATCTCAGAAATATAGACAGTTACTGAAAGGCCGAAACGTTTTAATAAATATGGCAACAAAGATGAGGTCAATAGTCCGAATAATATAAATAGTGTACATAATACCTCATATCAGAAATATAGACAGTTACTGAAAGGCCGAGACGTTTTAATAAATATGGCAACAAAGATGAGGTCAATAGTCCGAATAATATAAATAGTGTACATAATACCTCATCTCAGAAACACAGACAGATACTGAAGGCCGAAACGTTATGATAAATATGGCGAAAAATATAAGGACAATAGTCTGAATAATGTAAATAGTGTACATAATAACTCATCTCAGAAATATAGACTAATACAGAAAGGCCGAAACGTCGTAAGATGAGGACAATAGTCTGAATAATGTAAATAATGTACAGATTAGTTCAGTAATTATACAACATTTGTGGATACCTTGATATTTTTCAATCTTTCAAACAAATATCTAGTGATTTACATATTATCTCTTATCCATTCCGTACATTGTGATGGATGAATTTGTTTTCTTTTTAAGTTTACGCGCAGATCGGAATATTAAACCGGAAATAGAAGAACAATGGGGTTTCTTTAAAGACATTAAAACAAGCAGTGAGATATTCGTGTTAAAAATATGTAAGATAGTACAAATGCAAAAGAATGTATACCCGTTTTATAGTTTATGCAAAAGGGTTTGATAACCCAAGTAAGAGAGAATTGTTTCAACTGCAAGGTAAGCTTCATATATTTGAGAACGATATTAGAATAATCCAAAACCTATACTCGAACCAAACCGCCTACATACACACAGAAAATTTATTAAGTAAATATAGAAAAATAAAATAGAACAAGGATGTCTCTTCTCACCAGATTTATTCAACCTATAACGTGAGACGTCTTTGAGAGAATTAGAATCCGTACTAGAATTCATTATTACCGATACGATTCTTAACATAAGATATGCCGATGGTAGTCTGTCATTGTTTACATAGATGATTTCTAAGCAACGATAAACACGTGCATGTCATGCACGTGTTTATCGTTGCTTAGAAATCGCACCGCATGTCATGACGTCACACATGACCACACGAGAGTGAATTGTAGAAGTATGGGAAGCCGTTGGTATAAACCAATGGCTTCTGTTACTAATTATAGACATTTAAG
>CAHIKZ030000469.1:1627500-1635000 GCA_903632075.3 Acanthosepion pharaonis | reverse complement strand
CAGCAAGGAGTTTCTCAGGTGATTAATCGTGGGAGATTTAGCCTTGAAGGCTTTAAAATTAACAACACATCTTTTACACGAGTTAACTATCGGCTGCCATTTTGAACTGATATGACTTACTATCAAGTACATTGTTGTGTCGTCAGCGTAGATACCAAGTTGAGAGCTGATGTCATTAGGAAGGTCATTAATGAAACTTAAAAACAGAGTAGGCCGAAGGATGAAACCCTGTGGTCAACGGTGTTAGTACTAAATGATCAGAATAATACTCATTTCACGATTTGATAATGTGGTGTCCTCCCTTTAAATAGTCTATGTTGGACTCTTCCGACTACTATAAAATTAGTAGGAGAGAAAGCCTTGAGGGAACAGTCGCATAGATTGTTCAACTGTCGAACTCTCTGCTTCGGCAGAGAGGAACTCGGAAGCTTTGCCGCAGGGCAAAGTTTTGTCCGAGGAGGTAGACAGGCCCTGAATCCGTTTAGGAGGATTCGAAGGGAATATTTTTGGCCGAGACTACGGGCTCGGAGAACCTACGGTAAACTCGGCCTTGTGCCACATACATCCCTCGTGGGGGAGAGCTGTTAAATATTAACAGTCGAATAGATTGTGTAATACCCTACTGTTGTACTTACTGTTTAATATATGATTAACACTTGTTTTGTTATTTCTTTAACCATTTACTTGGTCACAACAGATAGGAAAGCCTGGATCAGTTTTAAAAAGATTTTCTGGGGAACCCGTAACTTTTCTGCGTGTGGTGAAGTGCTGAATGCAAGATGCTCTCAAAGGCTTTCAAGATGTCCAAAGAAAATTCCCCGGCTTCAGCGTTTTTTGTTTTTTTTTGTTTTTTTCTATCGAGAGAATGATAAACTCATTCCGTAAATATCGCCAATACATCAGCAGTTGACCTGGAGAAGCAAAAGCCATATTGCATGGCTGAGAAAAGGCCGTGCGATAAGAGATGATGAACCAATGCAGCATCTATTAGGGCCTCTAGAAGTTTCCCAAAAATAGGTAAGAGTCTAATAGGCCGATGGCTGGAAGGGTCAGACGGCTTACCAGTGTTCTGAAAAAATGAAGCAACAGATGAAAGGCAGGAAAGCAGAAGGCAGTGAGGCATTTATTATACAGTTTAGAGAGAACAGGAGCAAGATCGAGAGCACATTTCTTAATGACTATTACAGGGATACCATCGGGTCCATCATGCTTTGTGTGAATCTAGGTTAGCGATGATAGCAGAAAGCATGGAAGGGGTTATATAGATAACACTCAACAGAGACAGTTCTTAGGAGGGAAGATAGGCAAGAATACTCCAAGTGTGTCAAGAGTAATGTCTGAGGAGAATTTACGGGTAAGCATTCAGTTTCATTAGAGGAGATGATCAGTCACTTATGTGCCATGCATGATACACGCTTAGACGATCATGCATCTTTAGATACATGACTGACGAGGCGAATTGTATCCGCAGGAGTTTGCCATTTCTTTCTGCTGTAGACCAGTTGCCATCCAAGGCTACAGAATCCGGTCAGTCTTGCTATTTACCCATGGTTGGACGGAAAAGAAAATGATTCATACCTTTCCCACAAGTATTAGCATGTAAGTGAATGTAATGTATTTGACTGGAATTCGAACTCGGCTCTCTGATTCCTCAATTCGAGCCGCTATCCATTACTCCCCCTGCACCCCGGGGATGATAATACATCATATTGATTGAAGAGGAGAGGAATAGAGATCTTACAATTATTCAATGCTTTATTACAGAGCTATCAATAATCGCGAGAGTTGATGTTGTTAGAAGCTATACGGTGCCTCATTCTCTCAGCAAACAGTGACTTAGCTCTTGCGAGGACTAGCTTCAGTTTATTGCGAGCAGCAATGAATAGGCTCTTGTGACGAGAGCCATCACTCTGGTATAGCCTAAAATAATGATCCCCTTGTGCTATGGCAGCCGAACATGCTGGTGTGAACCATGGAGACGATTGAGGATTCATCTGGTATTTCCCACAAGAGATGAAGGGTCCATGACGACTTTGACACAAGAAGAAACCTCAGTGGCGCCATTGTCAATTGGGAGTTTAAAGATATCAGTCCAAGTGAAGTCACGGAGAAAATCACGGTGTGAATCTCAACCAGCTGGTAACTGAAAGAGGACTTGCGGGCAGGTGGTACCTGTTTAATACAAGATTGGAACAAAATATCAATAGTTGCCACAGAGTGGGCATAATTATCAAGAACTCGGTGTTGCTAAAATCGGCAAGAGCAGGGAGAGAAGGTAAGAAATAAAAGAAATAGAGAAGCTTGTTACACGGAAACGAGTAGAGAAGTCCACGAATTGATTAAGGGATTGGGCAATGGAAAAATTTTATGTCCGAACACCGGCAACATCAATCTCTTTAAAAAGTTTAATCCACGTGTTGTTAAATTCAGCAAAGACGAAAATGTTAGCAGATGGATGGAGCGAAAATACCTTTTCTATACTGTCAAGAATTATCTCTAATGTACTGGAGTCCTGGGTAGAGTGGGGGACGATAAAGCTAAAAGAGGGAGCTCGTCACGAATGACGGAAGCACATGAAGGTGTAGTCTGGGGCGTCTAGAGACAATTCCCTGGACATCGGAAGAATATGCCAGATGTAAACACCAGGGACATGCTTGTGGATGCTGGAATGTTTTCGGCAAAGTGGAAAACAGAAAGGTTATTCATGTATCTTACATCGCCTAAATTCATTTGGTGATGACAGAATGAAAATTTCCTAGGATATTCACTGGAAGCAAAATAAAATTTGACATTATTATCGGAATTTATAACAGCTTTGTATACAATATTATCAGTCTTACAAAATTCCTTTCCTGGCCGTTTAAGGGACAGATCGTTTTTTTTTTAATAAATGGAACTGCTGAAAAAAAACAAGAACATTTCCTTAAACGGCGAATTTTTTTTCGATTGACATTAAATATGAATAATTGAAGATTATAGCTATCAGAGTTCCACTGTCGGGATGTGCAAGACAAGAAGCTATTGGAGTAGAAGAGTCGGTTATATTTAACCGTTTCGACAGTTAAAGGGTGGGACCGAGATGAAAAACTAGTAGCACGCTTAAATTCGTGCCGTTGGGGTACCAGTGAAAGTAACTTCTCAGAGCAGTTGCCATGAAAATATCAGTAGAAAAGACAGAGGGAAGCTACAATACGTCCGTGAGAAAGTGACTCGAGACGAGATGTCAGATCAAAAATCACATTGTATATCCGTCTCTGGATTTTGTCGAGGACCTCAAGACGAACAGCAGAGACACCTGAATATATAAGGCAACAGTATTCAATGCAAGGATGAATGGTTGAATTGTAGGTTTGGAGGATGGGCCCTTCTGGCGGGACACTGAGAATTAACTTTCCTTGCGGTAGATTTAGCTATTGATTCAATGTATGGCAACATCTATGTTCAACATATCTATCCGAATCGTAATTTCAAGGATAAAGTTTCACTGGACAGTTTGTTTGATAATAAAGTGTAACTATCAAATCTCTCTAAAGTGGCTAACATATAAGCAAAACACCATTTCGGGAAAGAGAAATTCAATATTTAATGTCATTATTGCCACTAGTGTTTTCCCTCTTGATATTATTTTAATTAGAAGGACTTCTTTTAATAATTACACTTGTAGATGCGTATTATTTTTGTAAACTCATATTTATAGTCGTAGCTCGGAAAGGCACAGTCCTATGGGTAAAAGAGAAACTCGGAGAAGTTCCAGCAGGGAATTTGTGATCGAGCGGCGCTATATCGAGTCTAATTTCGTCACCTCTTCGTCAGCGAAAATCGTTGGTACAGTTGGTATGGCGTTTCCCTCCTATCGAAACTGTTCGGGTTTCAATTATCGGCAATGGATGCGCACTGCTGATGAGTCCCAAATATAGGACGAAACGGCCGTTCAGTGCTTTCTGCATTCTGTTGAGGTTTCTTCTAGACTCCATGAATTACTTAATTATGATATATATATATATATATATATATATATATATATATATTGATCCTTTCAGCACAACAAATACGATAGAAAGAAAGTGCAAAAAAGTGGGCAATGGTAAAACTTTTAGAGTTGAGTTAAAGAGAAATAACTGAGACATCCAGATGGAGCATATCACGTGGATTTAGAACACTCTAACCCGGTGGACGAAATAAAGAATTCGGCTCGAAATTCAAATCTCCTGATGAAGGCTAGTGCTTAAAACGGCTGAAACGTTGTGAATATGGCAATGGAATCAAGATAACTGTCCGAATAATGTAAATAATATAAGTAATCATAATCCCTTATTTCAGAGATAGAAACAGATATATCTGTGTGTGTGTTTGATTATCCTCATTTTCCGAATTTACTCTGTGCTACCGATTGCTCTGTGCCATTGTTCAGGATTAGACGATTGGCCTTCAACAACATTGTTTATCAGAAGATTACAAATTTCATAGGGAGTTTCATTAATGTAACACTCATTGTATTCATAGAAATGTGTATTGTAAAGTTATCTATACATATATACATGCAGCTACAAACACACACACACAGTTACACAGACACTTACACACATGGTCACGACTGAAATCGATCCTCACTGGGTGCCCATATTTTCGGCCTTGTGCTACATGGACTTATAGGTATCTGGACATATTTATTTGTCAAAATGAAGGTAGAAAAATATACAGCTAAAAGTGTAAACGCATACACACAAATCAGACACATGCATGCATATATATATATATATATATATATATATATATATATAGAGAGAGAGAGAGAGAGAGAGAGAGAGAGGGGAGAGAGACGATTGCGTCTAGCATGAAACAGACTGTCGACCCTAAGTGTTGACTTCTATGTTCACTTTTATATTTATATATATATATATATGTGTGTGTGTGTGTGTGTGTGTGTGTTCGTGCACGTATATGTATATACTGCATTACTGGAAATTTTACGGGCTGCGTTCTCTAGATATATAACTGATTCCAATCAAGGCAAAAAGCTAATGGATTATTAAAGGGACGAGCCACATGAGAGAATTCACAAAGTGTTTCGACATTTTCTGGAGTTTTGCTGGTGATTGTTCACCCTGGACGATTATCACCTTGAACTGGAACAGGAATGGCCTTGGAATTCACGTGACACTCAAATAACTCGGTCCAGCATATAAATGCTTGTCAGAACGGGGAGTGAGCATCATTCTATTGTCTAGTATCTTCGCAAGATATTTGCCAAATTTCTTATGATAGCCTCCCCGAATGTTCAACAGCAAAGAATGAAGTCTATTTCCAAAACAACGACAGAAACAATCGCCTAATATTTGAGAGCAAATAGAAAGGACGAAATACAAAAATTATGTAGACAAATAGAAAATTAAACTAGATGCACACAATTCGATTGAACGTCACACTCATTCTTATTCCACCTGCTATACATACATACGTATATAAACAGACAATCGCAGACACACATACGCACACATCATAGGCGTGTGTATATATATATGTGTGTGTGTGTGTTTGTATATATATATATATATATATATATATATATATATATATATATATATATATATATTACACTATACACTATTTATATTATTCGGACTATTGTCCGAATCTTTGTCGCCATCTCACACTCTTTACGTCCTGTCACTGGATCTAACCAATGCCTTTATCCACTGTGCATGTATCCTTGTACGAATTTCTGGTTATTATAAACCTAATGTCATCAGCAATCATTTATTACCAGTGTTCATATTGCAAAATTTTTATGCTATCATTCATATTTTTACCTGAGCTCATATCGCTTTTCTCTGGCACTCCTTATTACTATTTCCCATATTGTATTCATTTCTATGCTTGGTCGGCTCAGGAGATTTTTGTGGCCTAGTAATATAGACAGATATAAATACTAATATATTTAAAATAAATACTTATTAAGTATTAAGTATGGGAAGCCGTTGGTATAAACCAATGGGATCTGTTACCAATTATAGACATTTAAGGATATTCTTAAATTCTTGAAGCTATATACATAAAACATTTGAAACCTAAACTAAACAAAATAAACTGTAATCTCCACAAATATGCTTAAATGTCTATTATTGGTAACAGAAGCCATTGCTTTATACCAAATGCTTCCCATACTTAATAATTCTCGAATTCATTCTCGCATGGTCATGTGTGACGTCTGAGCTGCGGTTCGATTTTCGCTTCCAGCGTCTTATATGCACGTATTTAACCGTTGCTTGGAAATCATCCATGTAAACAGAAACAGACTCTTATCACATTTCTGTCCGTATATTGCTTAATATATTTGTTGAAACTTGACTAATGCATGGAATAATAATACAACACAAAATGTACTTAGAAAATGTATTGAAACAAGAAAGTGTACACAATATTTACATATAGTCTTTTGTATATTCCTGGGAAGACCGTTCCTGGAGAATGTGTTGACTTAGTCGCAGTCGGGCAGAGTCTCTGGATTGAATCTCTTGATTCCTCTCCTCGTCTTCCCGGTACCAACCATATTTATATGGTCGGTACTCCACTATGCAAATTAGGTGGATCCTACCACAACAATATTGTACATTAATTGTCATCTTTGATAATGGCTTATGGAAGCCGAAAGCTTAGATTGGATTAAAAAATATTTATCAATACTGTGATTTTCTTTCTTCGTTTAATGATAATGTTATTAAGCATATCAGACGTTATGAAAGAGTTTACATAAAATAAATAGACAACACTTGTCTATATTATTTAATGAAACATATATATATATATATATATATATATATATATATATATATATATATATGGTTTATATATATAACGACAACGACACTATGAAGAAGAGTTACTTTTATACATGCCGGATCCAAGTTCTATTTTACAACATTTAAAAGAACATTCCTCTCCACATTCACGTTGTAGAGAAATATTAATTGACAATACAAGTATACTAAAACATGAAAATAAAACGCATATACTTCAAATTCTCAAAACGTTCTATAGAAAAAATGAAACCATGCTTAAATTGTAAAGAAAAATGTTTTATTCTGTTTAGAATTACAGGTTGAGTGTTTTTAAAACATTAATAATAAAATATTTAAACTAAATTGCCCCCATTAAATATTCTTAACGTAAATTGATTATAACGGAGTTTCATGCGCATTTACAAAATAATTCACAACTAACAATTACATTTATTTTTGTCTTAACAATTCAGGTCAGATGCTGATCTTAGATGAGATTGTAACTATTTATATTACTTACATTGTTCGGACTGTTGTCCTTATCTCTATTGTCATATTCACGACGTTTCGGCTGTTATGCGCTCCGGCCTTCTTCAGGTGATATGCATCGGAATTTGAACCTGAACCCTTTATTTCGTTCACTGGGATAGATTGTTCTATTTCCACCTGCCATGTGTTTTCTGAATAACTCAGTTTCAGTTACGTCCATTTGGTAACTCTG
>CAHIKZ030000469.1:1617500-1622500 GCA_903632075.3 Acanthosepion pharaonis | reverse complement strand
CATAAGAAGATGGCCACCTAGTCTCTGTATATATATATATATATATATATATATATATATATATATATATATATATATATATATATATATATATATATATACTTAGAAAGTATTGGTAACATTACGAACTAAACGCAATCTGAATAATTCTCATCATTCGTGTGGAATTTAATCATAGACAACCATTTTATCATATACCACAAAGTTGAAAATAACAAGATAAGATACACTATTTATGATAAGGCTGTGCTATTTGGACAGGGGTATTTTTCATCAAGACACTATGTACTGTCGTGTTGATTCAGGGCTATAAGGAAGATAACACTATGTTACCCTGATCCCGAAACCCACATGATTTCACTCTCATTATATATTTACAGGGTTTTTTTGCTCCATATACTGTTAATACCATGATAGATGAAACATGAAGAACTTTAAGAGAATGGCCTCATGATTGGATAAACGTTTTTTTCTAGACATTTGCTAAATAAACACCTTATTAAGAATGAGATTATAATATTTTGCTTTATAAGTACATACATGCGACTTATTGTCCAAATAATTCTGTTTCAGAATACAATACAATTAAATACAATTAAATAAATAACGCGGATGAAGCAAGTTCATATAGCGATATATATATATATATATATATATATATATATATATATATTATATATATATATATATATTTAAGCATTACGCCCCAAGCAAGGCGTGAAGCCACTAGGATGCAGGGGGGTTGCGGAAGATTTGGAGCGAGAGCAGATAGGAATGATAGAATAAAGGACGAGGAGAGGTATAGTGGGTAGATCAAGGTATCTGGAGATGTCGGTTGACATTACATTTGAACAGTTGGAGATTATAGCTCTCAGGAAACAGTAATTGGGAGGGTGTGCCACTGGCGAGAGGTGCGAGGTATGAAGCTATTGGAGTAGAAGAGACGGCTACATTTAAAAAAGTTTCTACAGTGTAAGGGGTGGGGAGGGATGCCAGCCTCGTAGGGCGCTTGAATTCATGGAGTCTGGGAACAAGTGAAAGCAGCTCATCAGAGCAATTACCATGGAAGTATTTGTAGAAAAGACAGAGAGAGGCGACGGCGCGTCTGTGAAAGAGCGACTGCAGACGAGACTCCAGATAAGGGCCAATTATATTACATATCCGTCTCTGGATCTTGTCAAGAACTCCGCGGTAAATAGAAGGTGCCCCAGACCATATATAGTAGCAATACTCCATGCAAGGGCGAATGGTTGATTTGTATATTTGAAGTATCGATTCCGGGGAGAAAAATTTCCTGGCGCGGCACAGAGTGCCAACTTTCCTCGCGGTGGAAGAAGCAATTGACTCAATGTATTTGTTCCATCTCAGGTCAGCAGTCAGCGTGAGACCGAGCAGACGCAGGGAGTTGCTCTCAGGAAGTTGACTATCAGACATTTTAATGGGGGGGGGGCAGGGAAGGATCTCTATGGTGGTGAATGGAGAGTAATTTAGTTTTTGAGGCGTTAAAGTTGACCAGCCAATTCTTGCCCCAGTTAACAACCGATTGGAGGTCCATTTCAAGACGCACGGCCAGGTAAGTTTTGTCGCCGACACTAGATTTGTAGGAGTAAATTGTAGTGTCATCTGCGTAGATGCCAACTTGGGAATCTATGGCGTCAGGAAGGTCATTGATGAAAATAAGGAAAAGAGTGGGGCCTAGGATGGAGCCTTGGGGAACACCTGCGTTCGTGGGATAGGAACTGGAGGAGAATCCGTTGAGAACGACCTTCAATTCACTGTTTGACAGGAATGATTGTATTATATCAAACTGGAGCTTACGAAGAAGGCCGGCGTGCTAAACCCTATCGAATGCCTTGGAGATGTCGAGGGCCACGGCACAAGCCTCACCGTTATTTTGAAGGGCTTGGTAGACGGTTTCAGTGATGGCACATCAGCTGTTGATCGGGCGTAGCGGAAACCATATTGCTTGTCTGACAGCAGATTATGGGATGTAAGGTGATTAACCACTTCGGCATTGATTAGGGCTTCGAAGACTTTGCCGAAGAGGGGTAGCAGACTAATAGGACGGTAATTAGAGGGGTCAGAGGGGTCTCCAGATTTCTTAAACACAAGAACAATGGATGAGGACTTCCAGCAGTCAGGAAAACAGGATTCCTTGAGGCAGTAATTATACAGTTTAGAGAGGGCGGCGCTAGCTCAGGTGCGCATTTCTTCAAGACAATGGCTGGTATGCCATCTCCACCACTAGCCTTGTGGGGGTCTAAGTTGGAGATAATGTCCAGTACCAATGACGGGGTTATGTGTAAGCCGCTCAATAAGGCCTCAGTTCTTGGAGGGAAATCTGGTATGGGTACACCGGAGGAGACGAGCGTTGAATTAAATGAGAATTTCCCAGCAAAGCATTCAGCCTTATCGGTAGAGGAGGTCAAGACCTCGAACTGGTTGAATAAAGGAGGTATGGAGGGTTTTCTATTGTTCAGGATACTCTTGCAGACCCAATAATCTTTGGAGCCAAATTTGCGAGATGCAATACGTTCCTTCATCCGAGCAGCAAATATTGACTTAGCTTCGTTGAGGACACGCTTACACTCTTTACGGGCGGAGGCAAAGAGGCGTCTATTGCAGTCCGACATGTCGCTACGAAATAGGTGAAAGAAGTGATTCCTATGGGCAATGGCAGCTACGCATGCAGCGGAGAACCAAGGGGAGGAGTGCGACTTCACCTTAAATTTCCTTGAGGGGATGAAAGCGTCAATTACAGCTTTAACCCAGGATGAGACCTTAGAAGCACATTCTTGGACAGGGAGTGTAAAGACGACATCCCAGGGGACATCGCGGAGGAAGACACGGAACGAGTCCCAATCCGCTCGTTGATAGTAGAACGAGGTTCTTGTGATGGGAGGTTCTTTGCGGGGTGTGGAGTTGAAGGAAATGTTGACAGATACCACGGCGTGATCGGAGTTGCCAAGCGGGCAGAGCTGTGTGGCGCTGCAAGATTCGGGGATGGACGTAAAACACAGATCGAGAAGAGAGGCCTTACCTGCCAGGTTGAGGGCAAAACGTGTGGGGAAGTCAACTATCTGCGTGAGGGATTGAGAAATTGAGAAGTTAAATGTTTGAATGCCAGCCCGGTCAGTAGTAGCATTCTCGAGCCACTTGGTGTGATGGGCATTAAAGTCACCAAACAAAAATATATGAGCAAATGGGTGGAGAGAGAGGGCCTTGTCTATGTTGTCAGATATGCTATCGAGTATCCCACAGTTTGGGAGGATGGAGAGCGATAGAGGAAGAAGAGATAGCTTACGGCATTGAGGAGAGATAGTCGGAGACACATGTACGAAAGGTCTGGCGATTCGAGAGACAACTCTCTGGCCAGGGGGAGATGGTCCTTGACATAGACACCAAGGCCGTGCTTGTGGGTTAGAGAGTCTTTCCTGAGGAGAGGAAGGTAGCCGGGGATCGAGAGATCAGAGGAGGGAATAGACGAGACAAGGTTTGTCTCACACAGAGCCAGTATATCCTGGCAGTTTGCAGTGAGGAATGATTCCATACTGCAGAAGTTTGTTCTAATGCCACGGATGTTTGAGAATTAAATGTTGAGGGGTTTAGGTGATTTTTTCCGGGCTGGTTTAGGTTTACTTTTTTGATTCGAGTCTTCATGTCTAGTAATTGTTGAAAGATGAGAAGGCCTGAAGTAAGAGAAGCAGATGGTTATCGACCGCAACATGAGCAGAGAGGAGTTGGCACAGCCTGCATCATAATGTGGCCTCAGGGTTGCCCACCGGAGGTGACTGCAGGGACACCGTTCCATGCGCGACATGGCACTACAAACACCCCGGTATTATATATATATATAAATATATATATATATATATATATATATATATATATATATATATAAATACCACCAATGAATACATATGTGTGTCTGTGTTTAAATGCATATAAACACATAAAGGGTACAATTTGTAAATTGTCGCCATTTTATATTTTTAATTTCGCGTATACATGTTGTTTGCTTTTGATTTTTTCGACTGCACAATATAATAGGGTCACTTGGACACCGAGACAAAAAAAAGAGCACCATGACGCAATCCATTCCGCCAGAAATTTCGAAACGGCATGCTGTACTGCTTGGCATTCGCACCGGAAGCTCTAATACTAATATTTCAGAGTGTGTGTCAATCCGAGGACAGCGGAGGGGATTCTAAAAAAGTTGGATGATATATCCAATCAACATCATGGAGTTTGGATTGATCACTAGTGATGGTGACGTTATGCCTCCATTCCTTTTCCTAGAGAGAATCAAACTCAACACGGAGGCGTACATGAAGTACCTTGAGAAGGTAGAGTTGCCATGTGTCAAGAGAGTGGCTGCCGGATGACCATATATAAGGCAACAAGACTCGGCACCATGCTACACAAGCAGGAGAACCCAGTCATGGATGTCAGATAACATCTGCAACCACATCAACGCTTACATCTGGCTACCTAACTCTCCAGACTGCAAACCATTTATTATGATGTGAGGAGCGCAGATAAGCGAGAGACCAACAAAACCCATTGTAACACCAAGGTGAACTGAAGGCAAAGATTATGGCAGCATTCACCAACTTAAACAAGGAGAGAGTCCAAAAAGTTGAAGGAAAATTCGACTGGAAGCCGTAGTTGAAGCTGATGATGATTTTATTGAATAAATTTACTCAAATTTATTTCAAGATAATTTTCTGTAATTTCTGTTAATATATCTGTTATTTTCATTTTTGCATAATTTAGACGACAATTTATCCATCTCGCACTGTACGTTAATGGTAGTGCTAATATTAACCGTTTTCTTACGAGAAAAATTTCTGCATTAATTGACAGAGAAGCTACAGTCGCTTGGATTTTATAGTCTTTTTCTCAAAACGATTTTACAGGAAAATAGGTTTCTCAAGTTATTGCTCTTTCCAGTACTTATGGGTGTTTCCTTCCTAACTTTTTGTTTGAAGTTGTGTGGA
>CAHIKZ030000469.1:1602500-1612500 GCA_903632075.3 Acanthosepion pharaonis | reverse complement strand
AGACAACAGACCTTTCTCAAAGGCGAGCATTTAAAAAAAATGGTCTAACAATAACAACAAATTTTGCCTTACTCAAAGAAAATATAAATCAGTTAACTAATGTATTTCTGGTGGATGACGCTTGTAAGATCCGATGATTTGTTAATTTTCCTATCAATTGTATTGAGCAACGGTTAGCATATATGGGAAACCCCGCCTTGCGAAGATGAGTTGAACTTTTAATTTTACTTGTTGCTATATTTCTTGGCAAATATATATAAAATGTAGTGCAAATAATGAATAAATAAATCGTATGTAGATAGATAGATAGATAGATAGATAGATAGATAGATAGATAGATAGATAGATAGATCCGGTATCTTGTATACCTCTACCTAAATTTCTGTACAGGTATGTATTAATCGAATTGATAATAATATCCTCAAATGAGAAATTCACTGCACTGTGCGTGATCGATTGCATTTGTCCATAATCATGCTTCCTACTTCCCAGCAAGTTTCTTGCATGTTATTCATAGTGCAAAGATTTCTCTATTTTATTGAACGGATCTCTTACGCAATTTCACCGAACTGCAAACGGGTTCATGTTTGGACCGTCCAAACCTTTCATCTCTCGAATAACAAGCAACCATTTGCAAAGCCATCATCGGTTGGATTGTGCCAAACGTCGTATTCCTTCACTTTCACTGATGTCTTAACCGCCCCCCCAACCCCATAAGCTACATTTACTGCCTTTACCTCGCGCTTCCTTTCGACACCTTGATTCAGCATCGTTCTGACAGACACAAGTTTGGCTCATCATCCTAGCACGAGTGCATTGAGGCGAAATTGCGTGCAAACGCGTCCGATGCAAACCAAGGTTCAAACGATTGACATTTGATATCGATTTGTCATTTTCAGTTCAACAGAATACTTCAAGGACGCTTTCGAAAGAGAAATATATTGGCACTAATAATGTTGAAGACAGGAAAGGGTTAAATTGCGTTAAAATGTATGGATTCCAGCTTTATTAAATACTAAAAAGAGATTACCAGATTTGTTTAAACTTAATTAAAACATTTCTTCATATATATATATATATATATATATATATATATATACATAATTTTTTTTCCTTTCTCTTTCCTAGTAGTAGGATCTTTTTTCGATTTCAAATCGGTCGGGTTTCTCTCCCGGTTTGAAGCAATCGGACATCAATCCACACTGGAGAGCTGTGATACGGCGATACAGTCTGCTGGTCCCTATATATATATATATATATATATATATATATATATATATTTCGTAGCCTGACGATTGCGTCCAGCATGAAAGACCTGTCGCCTCTGAATATTGATTTCAATGTTACTTTTTATTTATATGTACATGCGCTCTATCTCTGATATTGAGCACTTTAGCCCATGAATATAGCACGCCTTAAAACTATATTTCTTCATATATATGAAAGAAAGAACAGATGGAGCAAATTACCACTGTTAGTAGCATTTACTTTTTAAAAAGTGCTTAATACAAAATACAGCTATATACTCTTATTATTTTTATTACAAAAGATTATAATAAAAACATATTGAAATCTCAACACAAAAGTTTCCATGTTTCTATGCTTTGATTGCACTTCTTCAGGCGCTGGTAAGTAACTGGTGATTAAATGATTTTTAAGCAAATTTAAAAACAAATTTTTACATCTTTTCCGAAATTTAAATGTGGGGAACATAAGGTCATGATAAAAATTAGACCAACGGGAATGTCTTAATTTACCAATTTAATTTCAGATCTACGCTAAAAAGAAAAGTATATATGCTCTGATGTTGGAGGTGCGTGAGTTACTTCTACATGTCATGATAAACTAGAATATAGGCCATCGTTGTCGATTGCGAAAAATATGTCAACGACAAATCTAACTTGATTGTAGACAAATATGGCATGTTATTTTTTTTTTTTTTGAAAGGGTGTTGAAGGGTGGGAAGTTTGAACAGACGTAAAATTAACAGAATTTTTTATTGTTTCTATTTAGCAAGCTTCTTAAAGTGAGGTTGTAGATAAAATTAAAAATGTGGAAGATATTAATAATACTAACTGAACGACAATACATACCAAAATTACAGCTGAATAAACAAAATAAGGTAGTTAGCCGTAGAGCGGGGATCATCATATACTCAAAAATTATGGCTATAGGAAAAATGTTTTTTAGATTTAACTATATTTTAAGGTAAAAGATAAAGTGTGTCGGCAATTTACCGTTAATTCACTCCTCTGGTTCAATAGAACTTTCTTGTCAGCAAATTATATTATTTCTAATTTTTCTTGTAAAGAAAGCACCGTTCATTTAAAGATTTACAAGTTTTAGTTTGTTTGTTTTTTTTAGTTTTATCCATTTTATCGTAGGGATTTTAAGTCCCAAAAATATTTAAAAAGGAAGGTCCAATGTATGTACGTATTACTCGAAGGAGATAATACATGTTTGTACTACCTAGTTTTAAAGGAACTCTGATGAATACAAGAGCGTGAAAACCAGGGTCACTAACTCATATCCTAAAACTATATATATATATATATATATATATATATATATATATATATATATTAATTAAGCGCATCCAATGTGAAGTCTTCTTCTTTTATGTGCCGTGTCGCTTTAGGGCGTAGGCTATCATGGCTCGCCACTTCCCCGTATCCCGTTTGGTCACTTTGCTATTTTTCTTGACCATGCTCTCATCCACTTGCTTAATCCCGCTAGGTATTTCACGCATTTCTTTCCCTTGTCTCTATTTCCCTCAATTCTCCTTGTGAGCTTCAGATTCTCCAAGCCCTTCTTTCTCATTACATGTCCCAGAAACTGCAGCCTCTCTCTTCCTCCTTGTTTGCATTCTCTCCAAAACCTCATCGTTGCTCACAGGTTTGGTTCATGATATCTTTAGCATCCTTCTTTACAACCATATCTCTCTTGACTCGAGTCTCTTTGAGGAGACTGTCCAACATTCGCCGCCCTAAAGGAGGACAGATATCACGTAGCAGTTCAGGTTCCTTTTCTTTGTTACCAACGAATCCTCCTGTCTCGTAATACTCTGGTTAGCTTTTGGAATGCATTTTTGGCCATCCCAAATACGTCTTCTGGGTCGCACTTACCGTCCTCTGTTAGAACACTTCCCAGATATGTAAAATTTGATCGCCTGCTTTATTTTAGCGTCCCCGACGCGTAAATCATATTTCCGTATCATCCTTTTACTGATGACCATGAATTCTGTCTTCATGTATTTTATGCTTAAAAAGAAAGTAATTGGGAGATGTCAGGAATACAATTTGAAAGCTATTCAAGTCTGTATACTTCAAAATATAAAAATGCCATGAATAGCCCCGTCTTATCGAATTTCCGGTGGTTAAAACAGACAAAATAATGATAAGCTTCCAAATGCAAAATGCAAAAACGCCTGCGGTTATGAATGAATTGAAAGAGACACTTTGAATGATGCAAGCGAATAGTTACACAAATGCTTAACACTGTAAAAGTGGATACATTCTGTCAGATTTTATTATACAATTAAGTTTTCCCACGATATTGGTATATTATCAGATTAATATGATACTTCTATGACTATTAAACCACATAGATTCCATCTTATTATATTTGGATTGGTTAGAAATATTTTCAATCGGCTAATGTAGCGGATATCTGCTAGAAATCAGCGTGACGGGTTCAAATCGCGGGCTCCTCTGTTGTGGTCAATTTTGGACAAATTCCCTTCATAACGGGTAAATTTATCTTCCCCCTTAGCTATGGGTTAAATAGCAAGGTAGACTCGGTTCTCTAGCCAAAGGTGATAACCAGTCTAAGAAAAAAGCCATCGGAATTCGAAATCATGGAGAATGCAATGGGAAACCAATTACCTACACTTCCCATATATATATATATATATATATATATATATATATATATAGTTATATTTATATTTATATATATATGTATATATAGGTGAACACGGAGGTCAACACTCAGAGGTGACAGGCTGTTTTATGCTGGATGCAATTGTCAGGCCTGACGCCTCTGAGTGTTGACTTCAATGTTCATTTTTATATTTACACACGCTCTATCTCTGATATTGAGTACTTTATACCATAAATATTGCACACCTTAAACTCATATTTATTAATATATATATATAAATATATATATATATATATATATATATATATATATATATATATATTTGAAGATATGTTTAATGGTACAAAATTTTATCACTGCTATAAACAGACAAAAATTAGTTTTATTATTACCACTCATGTTTATAAAGTAAAAATGAAAAACGGGCTAGCTAACCGGTTTCGTTCCTCACTCAACAGAGCTAAATCAAGGTAAATAAAGTAAATTATATAAAAAGAACAATCTACAAAAGGCATTGGGGGTGAAAGAAAAAATATTTAAATGGTAATTAGTTTGAGGCGTAATACAAATTCCATCTGTTTACATAGAGAAGGCTTTAATTATATATATATATATATATATATATATATATATATATATATATACATTATATCATAAAAACCTTCTCTGTGTAAACATAAGGACGTTTTATTAGGCCTCCAAATAATTGCCATTTAAATATATATTTTTCCCAGATAGACAGAGGGCGAAGGCACTTGGCATTGAAGAGAATCAGTAGTGGCTGGTCTCTGAGACTTTATGGTTTTCCCTGTGAATTGTATTTGAGGTTGTCGCACATCTTTGTGCCGATTTTGACTGTCATTTTCAACAACCAGTACCGCCAGGGGTTCGCTCCGACCGGAATTCAACGGGTGGGATCACGCTGTTTAGAAACTGTTGCTGGGAAGGAACTAGATCACTACAGACACATAACTCTGCTAAACACACTGTTAGATATATTGACCAAGATTCCGACAGTGTTCGTAGTCAGTTGTTGAAATTCTGTTGGGACCCGTACAGAGTTGTTCTCTGAAGGGCCGAACAATTCATACCAACCTTCATCTAATTCACACGATCCTAGAGGGTATAAAAGAAGACGAGCAAGCTGCGCTGATCAATTTGAATCATTCTTACACATTTGATAGGGTCGACACTAGGAACACAGGACACGTGGCACAGTGGATAAAAGCGTTGATTAGATCCAGTGACAGGACCCAAAGAGTGTTAGTTCAATACCTGGTTAACGCGTTGGAGAAAAGTTGGAGAGGGGAATTAACAGGAGATAACTGATAACTGACATCCATTAGATATGTAAGGAGGAACAAGAACAGTCTACCCCAGTGAGGGAAATAAAGGGTTCAGTTCGACATTCCAACCACCTGAAGAAGACCGGAGCGTACAACGTCCAAAACGCTGTAATAAATATGGCGGCAAAGTTGAGGACAATAGTCCGAATAATGTAAATAGTGTACATAATACCTCATCTCAGAAATATAGACAGATACTGAAAGGCCGAAACATTGTAATAAATATGTCGACAAAGATGAGGATAATAGTACGAATAATGTAAATAGTGTACATAATACCTCATCTCAGAAATATAGACAGATACTGAAAGGCCGAAACGTTGTAATAAATATGGCGACAAAGATGAGGACAATAGTCCGAATAATTTAAATAGTGTACATAATACCTCATCTCTGAAATATAGATAGATACTGAAGGGCCGAAACGTTGTAATAAATATGGCTACAGAGATGAGGACAATAGTCTGAATAATGTAAATAGTGTACATAATACCTCATTTCAGAAATATAGACAGATTCTTAAAGGCCGAAACGTTGTAATATATATGGAGACAAAGATGAGGACAATAGTCCGAATAATTTAAATAGTGTACATAATACCTTATCTCAGAAATATAAACAGATACATCTTTAAGAGAGATTATCTGTTATATAAACATGACGTCGCCGATATTTTACATAAGCACAATGGAGGATCCTAAATATATTGAAACCTGTCGTTGCAGTGTCGGCGAAAATGAAAAGGTTAAAGGACACCAAACCTAGTGGAGGAAAAATAAAGTTACGGATTTATTTTGGTCCGCAGCAGTGTGTGAGGCTATAAAAAATCTCCGTATTGGTCTATTCCAAAGTGTTTGAATTTATGAAGAAATTGCTGCCATCGTAAAAGCAAATATACGTAAAAAAAAAAAGATTTGTTATAGTGGAGAGAACTAAATTAGACCAAGACAAAAATATTACGCAATATGTTTCAGTGATTGAAAGAAGCGTCGAAATATTGAGAGTTCGAAATAAATGTATATCAAAGTCGAGTTACTTTTTCTAACACTTCTTCAAGGAATGTTTGACATCTCGTACAAGAGTGAAATTCTAGAGTGGATTCAAGCTTATAATATGAATCTGGAAACATGTGTGTTCTTACAACAATGGGAATAGATAAAAAATTGAATGCCTCCGAAGGCAGTATGGAAATTTATAGTTCTAATAAAACCTTACTTGTATAAAGATATTGCAGTAAGGAACATGAAAAGAGTAAAATATATGTTCGGCCTTTGGGAAATGCTTTTTTAAGTGTAAATAGTATAATAATTTCCAGACGTCATGCACATATATAAAGCGAGTTGAAAAAGTGGAAAATATAGATCTTCCAATTGAAAATAAGGAAGTATTTGAGATAAAAGCAGAGGATAAAAATAGGGAAATTATGAAGTTGAACGGACTAACTTTACTAATGCAGTTGGATACTGGAAGTTATGTTACTTTGATAACGAGGAGTTTCTCTGAAAGAATGGGTAGTAATTTCCAGTTCAAACAGTTCGACGGGTCAGTTATCAAAATTTTTGAATGCTTTGAAGGAACGTTTGAGACAAAAAACAGATTCGAGATAATACCCATTATAGTGGTGGAAAACATCAAAAGCCACGGTTTTTAGGAAGGTATATTTGACATATATAAAATTAGGCACTGATAGTCAATGAACGGATTTATTTATTTTTTTAAAGTTTGTCAACCCTTTGCAGGCTAATTAAAATCAGAAAATATTTTTAGATTTTAAGAATTGTTTTTTTTTTTTTTACATAATACTGATTTAGAGATACTAATTAACCTTTAGTTTACTAATTAACCTCTGAACGAAAAAGCGTGTTGATTCACAAGGATATTTTCGCGAAAGTGAATATAACGAACCCAACTGGAATTGGAACTCGGCTCTTCGATGAACAATTCCGAGTCATTATCCATTACACCACCCGCACATCCAACTCTATAGCAACTGGTATGCCCAAGCGGTCACCTATCTAGGTACTGACCAAACTTGGCGTTACTTAACGTGATCGTCTGGGAACCGGTATTTCAAGGTGATATGGCCGTAATCCTGATAGGCAGATACACATATATGTATAGCTGTTTGCATGAATTGGTTGTTAGGGATGTGTTCAGGAATGGTAAATGTTTTCTGACACCCATCTCTAAAATGTGCTGCCTGTAGTAGAGAACAAGAATGTAATTCCATTATTATTCGAGATATTTTCAACATTACGAAGTCCGCGGCCATGATGTCAGAAGTGTTTGAAGAGAATCGCTGTTCACTCGGCCATACAGCGGCATCTCAAGTGACGGAGCGATGCAATTAAGAATAACAAGCACACTAACGCCGAGCATGCGCACTCCGTGCTTTTAGAGCGTTCCATTCCGGTCATTGCCTTTCTACCGTTTCTCTATCGCTCAAAATCTACATTTCTTTTTTCAGCTTGTCTTAGTTGATCTCATTTCCTTCTGAGTCCAATTTTTTTTTTTAATTTGGGTTCATTTTCTTTCTTTTAATTTTTTAATGCTAACTTTTTTCTCTCTCTCTCAAGCTTTCAGTTATTTTCTTTTGTATGGCGTTGTTATTTTTCATTCGTTTTCTTTCTTTTTTTTCTTTCTTTATGTTGTCTTCCTTTTTATTTCGTTGATAATCTCCTTCTTTCTTTCTTGCTGTTGTCTTCCTTTCTATTTCGTTATTAATCTCCTTTCTTTCTTTCTTTCTTTCTTCTTTCTCTTGCCTTATTTCTCATAGCGGTGTTAATCTCTTTCTTTCGATCTTTCTTTTCCAAGCTTATATTTTTTTTATTTTACTGTTCATCCCTTCCATATTATTTCATCGTTCTTTCTTTCATATTCTTTTTTTTTCTTTCATATTCTTTCTTTCTTTTTTTCGCGATTGTCTTTCTTTTTATGATGTTCTTTCTTTGTTTTTCTTTTCAGTCGCTTCTTTTATCTTACAATATTTTCTTTTCATATTATTTCTTTCTTTCTTTTCCTTTGATTTAAAAACACATACTCATTCACATTTATACTTCTTTTTCATTCTAAGGATTTTACACAGATTTATTTTATTAACCATACATTTCTCTTTTTCTTAATCATTTTTCATTTATAAAATCCGTCTTTCTTTCATTCTCTCTTTCTTTCTTTCTTTCTTTCTTTCCTTTTCATGTTTATATTTCGTTATTGTTATCGTTTGTCCAATTATTTATATTTTGGGGTTTTCTTCTTCTTTTTTCTTCTACTTTTTCTTCTTCTTTATATCTTTCTGTAAAGTCATTAATATGGTTATATTGTCAGCCTTGACAGATGAGCACTAATCCTCTCATCATCACTCCTTCTCTCTCTCTCTCTCTCTCTCTCTCTCTCTCTGTGTCCCTCTCTCTCTGGACACATAAGCACAGAAATGTACACACAAATCCACACATAAACAGAGGAATGTTTTTTTCGTACACATAGTCGTATATAAATATGTACATATAAAGGAAATACGCAGATATAGTTTATATATTACGGTACACACTTTATTTGATGCTGACATTAGGACAATCATTAATACAAATATATATATATATATATATATATATATATATATATATATATATAAAGACAAACATTGCCCAACATTTGGATACTTTTTATTATACTGTTCCTTGATCTAAGCTTTCGGCTCACATGAGCTATTTTCAGAGTGGTTATACGGACACTTTAACAAAGATATTCACCATCAAAGATGATATTCTCTTATATTGACGTAGAAGATTGCATAATAAAAATTATTCAAATGTTAGTCAATTTTTGTGTTTATTTTCTCCAGAAATCAAAGTAAGTATCCGAAGTTTAGAACGGTTAAAGATCAAACATAATAGACATTCGTTGTCTGTTATATTTAACAATAAAACATTTTTTTAAATGCAGAGAAGAATTAATCAACTGTAATTGCCCATATCTGTGTCCACTTTTCAATGAGTTAATCCATATATTAAATATTTCCAATGTCAGGTGACCAAAGAAAAAACAGCAACCAATAAAATAAAACCAATGAGAAAAACCAAGAGAATGAAAAAGAAACATAAAGCCAGAGAAGAAGACAAAATACGTCCTTCAAACGTCATATGAAATGCTGTATGTCGAAATTGCCAAGAAAGAGCAATGACGTAACTTCCCATTGTCACGACTCAGTAAAAGCCAAATTTTCGGGCCGCTACTGGATTTACAGGCGTAAATCTGACGGTATACCTTTTTACACATACACACACACACGCACACACACACATATATATATATATATATATATATATATATATATATATAAATATATAGATATAAACAGATAGATATAAATGAAACTATGCTATCTATCTATCTATCTATCAATCAATCAATTAATCTCTCTCTCTCTCTCTCTCTCTCTATATATATATATATATATATATATATATATATATATATATATATATATATATATATATATATATATATATCCTAAAAACGTTTTAACGTATGCTATATTTATAGGTAACAGAGGCCTATATTAGGAATTGTGCGATCAGGCATGTATATATATATATATATATATATATATATATATATATATATATATATATATATATATATATATATATATTAAATGTTAATGGACAATTGGTTTATCCCAAAAGAACTAGAATATTCATATATTTCTAATATTCCGGAAGTCAAAATTTGCAGAATGTTAACGACTTCAGTTAAACAACTTAAAGTTAGCA
>CAHIKZ030000469.1:1592500-1597500 GCA_903632075.3 Acanthosepion pharaonis | reverse complement strand
GTTGCCACACGCTTTAATCACCTCGCGTGCAGTTTTCTGTGTTAAATTTTAGATATAACTAAAAATATGCCTGTAAAAGTACAATATGAATAAACAAAAAGAAAAACTTATATTAGCCGAGATGTTTCGTCCTCTTATGGATTTCATCAAGGCAAATATGAGGATTTTAATATGCAACAAGTATTTATAAATAACTCTAATAATGTTGTTAGATTTTCAAGATGTTTGAAATTTAAGACACACTCATAAATATTCATCAGATTCATTGAGAAGTCTAGGGAAATTATGAAGGATGCAAAGTGATGTAATTTAATTTCTAACAAAAACAAGTGAGTAAATGATATCGTGTTTTATTCTTATTCTTTTTTATAATGTAATTAATGTAATTAAAATCTGTATTATTTTCGTTTGGAAATAATTTATGTATTATATATTTGAAGCATTTGTTTGTTGCTAAGTAAAATCCTTACATTTACCTCATGATGTCCATCAGAGGATGAAACGTGTCGGCTAAAAGAAGTTTTTCTTTTGTCTATATATATATATATATATATATATACATGTAAAAGAAATATAGTTTTAACGCACGTGCTATATTTATGGGATAAAGTGCTCAATATCAGGGATAGAGCGTATGTAAATATAAAAGTCACTGAAATCAACACTCAGATGAGACAGGCTGTTTCATGTTAAAGGCAATTATCAGGTGACGTACTAATTCCGTTTAGTACGTAACAGTCTGTCGCTTCCAAGTGTTGATTTAATATTCACTTTTATACATATACATACGTATATCACTTGATAAGAAACCAGAAGTTTTGAAACAAAATGGCTATTTTTATAGTGATTTTATAATATATTTACGTTATAATTTTCGAATAAATTATTATTATTATTATTTATATATATATATATATATATATATGTGTGTGTGTGTGTGTGTGTGTGTGTGTGTGTGTGTGTGTGTGTGTGTGTGTGTGAAAATATATACAAAATAGGAAAGAACTCGTTAGGTAAATAATCCAAAGTTTTTTAGTATTTTTGTTATTATTTTTAATAAACAGTGCTCAATACAAAGGTAGAGCCTAAATATTATTATCTATTTAAAAATATGATTCCATCACCACATTTAGAGTTCTCATGTTTCAAAACGAATCATATTTTTAAATAAATAATTATATATATATATATATATATATATATATATATATATATATATAAAGAGAGATATATATATAGAGAGATAGATAGATATATAGATAGATACACGCACATACACAAACAATGGGGTCAAATTTCTGTACATACGGGCGCAAGAATACTATATTATGAAAATGTTATCAGTATCATTTCCATAACAATTTTTCTGAGAAATGTATTTTGCATTATTCAATCTGAGATATATATATATATATAGTCTGATCATAGAAATCAACGTTTCATGACTTAGGTGATCATCATATGTTTTACTATACTTTGTGTTGGGCTGTCTAGCGAATTACGGAAAGTAGTAAGCGGAAAATTATAATCGTCTATAAAAACCCACCTGCCTAGTAATAATGAAAACATTTTATTAGTTGAGGCTATAGTAATCGTAGTAGCCACTAGAGAATAATATAAATTCCTTAGTGTTTCTACGATTCCTTTTTCCTTCTTATTTTCACTTGAATACCATCGTTATAAGAAATTATTATTACTTATTATTGTAGGTGCAGAAATGTAGCCATAATGGGCATGGCTTGATTTTGTGATATTTTTGCTATGATTGCTGCATCTAATCCCATGCCGATTATCAGATAAACACGTTGAATAGCAATTATGTCTGCGTTGTGAATTTTAAGATAGATTAAGGCGTGTGCGTTACTGTTTTAATGTCTTAAAATAAGACTTTAATTTATAAAAGTTGGACGATGGTTAATAAGTTGGACGATGGGAATAACGACTAGACATGATCGGGGTTGTGTTGGATAATCCTTCTTCTATGCAGATGGGAGAATCTAACATAGACTCAGCAGGTAACCACTTAGCATGTCTATAGCAAAAATGCAATACACCGCACATAAGTGTGTGTGAGTGGGTCGAGAAGTTTAAAAGTGACCGGACAAGCGTGACGCTTGAAGATGGAGTTGGACGTCTGTCACCATCCATCACTGACGCGAAGATCCAGCAAACTCATCGATGAGGTAGCATGTTCTCTGCTCATTATTTCTCTTTGGTGCACACTGCTGGCGGAGCGGCCCTGTTAACACTGTAAAAGCAGCAAGAGAACTGGCGCGATCAGGCTCAATCTTCGATCGCATGACCACAATAATACCAAGTATCAGCACGCATGATCAGTAGGCAATGTGACATACCCAAATGTTATAGCGAAAGTGCGAATAATTATTTAACTTAATCATATATATAATCATATATATATATATATATATATATATATATATATATATATATGAAGTCAAAGAAACAAATGTTAGCGAATTATGACATTTTTTTACACAAAACCCTTTCAGAAAAAATAAAATAAATAAATCTCCATAGACGCTTAACCAGACTAGACGATGTCATATTCCTCTTTAAATTTAGACACCCCAACCTTACCCTGACTTGACATCTGTGAATGTAACTGAGATATTGATACAAATTATTAACCATTAAGCCCCTTTTCTTTAAATAATTGCTCTAACTGTTAGTATAATAATTTTAATTTTAATAATGAATATGCTTATAAAACGCGTAAATTTCAGGAATTAGTTATTCCAAAAAGAATTTTGCTTGAAGATGGAACAGAGCTTGGTACTTTAATTTAATTTAATTCAAATAATTATATTGAAGTTTTCGGCTCTTGTTTTGAAACATGAAAACTCTTATGTAGCGATGGAATCATATTTTTAAATAAATAATTATATATATATATATATATATATATATATATATATATATAAAGAGAGACTTTCAAATGCTAAAAATAATCTATTAACTACGACTGTAATTTAGTGCCACTTCATTTGAGACTGATATACTTAGGTAAAATAGCACTTGCACCCACGTATTATACTACTATTCCAACATAGTTTCGTTTAATTTGAATAATTTCTCGAAATACAAAATTAAATATTTCTTGTGATCTGTAAAAATTAACAACTAAGGATAGAAATTTTCATGTTGTATACTATTTTTCACTTAATACACGACCCACTCAATGTAGTGGGTTACAGAAAGGGTTTCTTTTCAGGCCATAAACAGGGAAGTAAGAAGTGATTATCATGGCGATAAGGATAGATAACAGTTAATTTGAAGGTTATTTGAATGATTGAGAAAGCATCCTCTAGTGAGATTAACCAAAAAGTAACAGTTTTGCCACAACACCAGAAATGAAAACATGATCTAGGAATCAAGGCAGCATTTCTTCAGAAATATCAGATCTCGAGAAAGAGTAAGGAACAGCATGGAGAAGACAGGTATAGAAACTAGCTAATAAGAACTAAAGAACATACGAGGAGAATGAAGGATGCAAAGGCGAATGGGAGATGACTTGACATCCTTATGTAACGTCCCCCAGCCTTGCTCGTTCCTCGCTGCTTCGTTCCTCGCTGCTTCGTTCCTCGCTGCTTCGTTCGGGTGTCGCCGCTCCAAACGTGACGTCCGTCTGTTTGCGTCAGTCGTGTTGTCCCGTCCTGTGACGACCAACTGGCTTGGTATCGGTCGCGGCACCCAAATGTGACGTTCTAACCTTTTGGTGATTCGGATGGGAATCTGGTTAGATTCGATATCAGCCTCGTCGTTCCCAACGCGCTTCCAACGTCTGGTTACCGAAGTAACTGCTTTGATCTCTAGTCTGCCTACCCACGTTGTGAATTGATCTTAGGCAGACGAAATCAATCAGTCGTCGGGGCCGTAATGCAGGTTGAGTTCGAATAAGGGTGGTATCGCACAAATATGTGTAAAAGAAAATAAAATAATAACTCAAAAGTTCAAAGGTATCAGAAAAAGGATAACAATACTTTATATCTGGTTGCTGGATACATAGGACTGCGTCTATCTCCCGACCCGCTGGATTCGTGACACGTTGTTTTTGTTAGGCGAGTTTTAACATCTAAGTTGTCTGTTCTTTAAGAAACTGGTTCTTGGTGTGTCTTCTTCAGGCGATAGTCGTAAAACTTGTTTTGGTGGTATGAATCTAAGTCGCTCTTCAAAAATAAATTGTTCTTGGATGGAAGATGAGCTCGGAAGTTGCGCGAATCATCTGGACTTCGTCAATCAGATTTTCGCCAATTATCAGGGTGGGTGGTCATCCAGCAAAACACAGCCAACTTTTCCGATAATAATGTTTCGCTCATAGTTAAATTTCAACACAAAACAGACGCCTTGTCTAACGGTATCTTTCCATCGACAAAAACTTAACCTATTTTCTTTGGGTTTTTTTTTTTTCAGCTCGTGTGTGATCATCGCGCGACTCATTAAATTTTTATCTCTGTAGTGTTCTGTGGAAGCCCCAAATGGCATTCCCGTGACACAGTTAAATATTTATCTATTCTGTCCCGGAGTTTAGCTAGCCGATCTGGAACTTATCAATTAGATTTTTGCCAGCACCAAGTGGCTGTTATCTATTTCCGATAATATAAGTCTGCCACCACGACACAGTTAATTTTTATCTATTTAGAATTCTCGACAATGGCAATGATACCTTTCACCATTTTTCACTATCAAAATTTCATTTCTTTGCCTTCTTTTCTTCCTTTTCCTTGCTTCCCTAAATGGTGTCACACCTAACTCCATTACAAGTTTGAGTAAGTTTCGACGTTCCATCTGTAAGTTATTTGTTGCTAGTCGTAATCGAATATTTTTTCAACAATCAGTATTTAATGATAGGACATATATTTCTCTTCTCTTTTTTTTTACACTAAAGTTTACCCTATACAAGGCCCGAGGGCCTCACAATGTAGAGGGTTACGTTAAGATCAGTCTATACGTATAGGAGGGGAAGATAACGGTTAAACCTA
>CAHIKZ030000469.1:1505000-1590000 GCA_903632075.3 Acanthosepion pharaonis | reverse complement strand
TAAGTTATTTCACCACAACCCTTTTAAAGGTGTTCTGGATCATCAGACTTTACTTCCAAATGTTGAAATGAAAAATGAAAAGAAACTTACACATTTTTGACGGACCGCACCAAGCGTATGTGAAATTAACGAAGTAAAGAAGTGAGGTGGGAGAGAAGATATGAGTGAGTTAGATGTACCATTTTCAATTCCTTATCCTTAACCCCACTCTGTGTAGGCTAGACGTCGCTTAACTTATGTATGTTATCTAGATATAGATGGATAAGGTGTGAGGGAGAGGACCGATTTAAAGGTGGAAGATACAGTTAACAATAAAATAATAAATCATGTCCCTGAGATCAGGATTCACTCAAATTCTTAGATGTTGTTATTTCGCATTACTTTAAAGGGTATCTTTGGGGGTTAGGGTTTGATATAAATCTAAATGTCTAAAAAATCTACGACGGATTTAATTTGAAGTTTGTCGAAGTTTTGGGTATTTTTTTTCTTATAGCTTGTTAAGTTGACATCTATTCGTTTGATTCTTGTTCATAAATTAAATTCGTTACTGTTTTTAGATACCTAATTATCAAGGTTTATTCCAATTTAAATAATTTTATCTTCAATAATGATTATTAAAGGGTAATATATTTCCATTCAAATTAAATTACCAATTTAAAATTTACCTCCGTATTATTTAAACTCACTTCCAATTGGAGAATCCTAGAGGAGAAATTTGGATAAAACACTACTAAGAGAAAATTAGGTCCTTCTCTTACAATTCATACACATACACACCTCTACACATATCCTAATCCCTATCTATATCTATATCCCTATATCTCCCTATATACCTATGAATCCATATATACAGATGCACACATATCTACACATAAATTATATGTATATTGCCATATGTACACATATACACCTACAGAGAAATACATACACACATATCTACACGCATATCCACACATACACATATACTTTTATATATACATCCACACACATAAAGTTATATGTAAATCCATATACATATACACATATACACATACACACACAAATGATCATATGTACATCCATACATATGCACATATAAATACGCATACACATATACATATACACATACACACACACACATATATATACACACACCCACACATACATCTATACACATATATATATATACACACACACATGTATATATCTATATATATACATATATATATATATATATATACATACACTTACATATACATACACATGTCCACACATACACCCTCTTATGCCTTCATTCAAAGACCATATCAATATCAATATGTAATTACATTATGAATACACAAAATCGTATAATTATACATATCTCTACACATATATTACCCGCTATCCCATATCTATGGTAAGACATATAAGTACCCATCTAGTTATACACATTCACACTCACAAAAAACCACTTGTATGCCTCTCTTTCCATATAAACGCATATACATGTACGCATCAAAAAATATATCAGTGTTCAAGTACAATACCATAGACATATACATACAGTCATGTGTTAGCGCTCATGCGTGCATAGTAATATTTCCAACAGCAAAAAGACCAAAGGTCATTCAATATTGTTCTTCCTATATAGATATTTTTCAATGTATTTACTTAGGTTTAGGTTGTTCTTGTGTCTGCATTTAAAAACTAGTTCATTGTGTCTATTTAGTAATAAGTCTGGATCTTTATGTTTGATTATGAGGATTATCTCTTTCATGCATAAGTTGCATCTGTCTCTGAAATTTTTGGGAGTTCTGGCTCTCGATATTATTTAGACTTTATTTGTGGGGTTAGGCCACCCTCCAACAAATCCCAATAATGTTTTGACAGTGCCGTTTGGTTCTTTTTACATTTATTTTTGAAGGATTGGCGATGGTTGTACAGTCGGTGTTTTCAATTTCCCACCAATATTCCTATGTATATTTTTCTCTCGTCAACCTTCTCTTTGGAGAAAATTGTTGCTTCATATATTGTATTCTCCGCCATGTTGCTTCATATATTGTATTCTCCGCCAAAAATGGCACATCTAACTCACTCATATCTTCTCTCCGACCTCACTTCCTCACTTCGTTAATTTCACATACGCTTGGTGCGGTCCGTCAAAAATGTGTAAGTTTCTTTTCATTTTACATTTCAACTTTTGGAAGTAAAGTCTGATGATCCAGAGCCCTTTAAAAGGGTTGTGGTGAAATAACTTATTACATGGAGCCATAAAGTGGTCGGTTTTTATTCAAATATAATATATATATATATATATATATATATATATATATATATATATATAAAGGTATATTTAGAGAGCAAGTATGCATAGAAACAAGTTTGAATAAAAAGTACCGACGAGGCCTGTTTCATTTTTTTATTATATATTTACAATGAATTTTTGGGTAATATCTAGAGTATTGTGCTCGAAGTCCTCCAGAAAACTCCATCCACGGCATATATTATCTCATCTAAGGTCGATATTTATTTGTAAATATTTACAAAATGCGGCACAAAGGTCAAAATGGGAAATGGGAAAAGGACCGTCTTCATCCATCTTAACATTAAACTTAACTAGCCACAAACACTGACCCAAACATACGACAATATTTCTAAGACCAAAAATATTCCTTTCTTACTACACCCACTATAATACCTCATTGTCTGTATGAAAATCCTTAGTATTCTTCATATGTACAATTCATTGTCTGGGGGTGGAATAAAATAACAAATCTAAAAACGAGCTCTAATGAGATCATCCGAAGAATTACCATGAAAGAATTTATAGAAGAGACAAAGAGTTGTAACCACAGCGGGAAAGTGACTGAAGTCGAGATGCTTGATCAGGACCAGGGGCCATATTAGCTGATTCTCATTTGGATTTTATCAAGAAGTACCGGACCATATGTGCCAGTAATATTCTAATCAGGGACGAATGGTAGATTTATAAATATATAATGCTAAAAAAAAATATGTAAGATAGATTCCGGAGGAAAGAATTGTCTAGCACAACAGAATGAACAAAACTTCTTACCAGCCGACATAACAATAGATTCAATTTAGTCTTTCCAATTCCTGTCAGCCGAGAACTTTAGACCGAGAAGGCGCAATGATTTGCTTTCATGGATGTCAACATCAACCATGCTGATAGAAGGCAGACAGGGATCTTTTAGATTATTAGAGAACAGTTTAGTCTCGGAGGTCATAAAATTAACATGCCTTCCTTTGTCCCAGTTAACAACAGAGCATTTTGGTTACCAGCTGCCAATATGACTTTGATCAGACTAACTGTTGAGACAGGAGTAAATGGTTATGTTATCAGCGTAGATACCAAGTTGAGAGCAGATGCCATCGGGAAGGTCATTAATGACAAAAACTAGGACTATATATAGGGTAACGGGTCACCTGCATTAGTACGAAAGAAACTGGAAATATGTTCGTTCAGGGTTACTTTCATTTCACGATTCGATAGCAAAGCTTGGATCATTTCAAATATTTATCCAGGGACACCTTAACTTTCCGCTTGTGGAGTAGAACTGCATGTCAAAACCTGGCGAAAGCTTTCAAGATTACTAAAGCTACATTCCGGTCTTCACCATTTTTAACTAGAGCTTGATATTCTCTTCGTCAGTACATCAGCAGTTGACCTAGATAAATTAAAGTCATATTACTTGTCGATGAGATATGCTTAACCAATTCAGCATTGATTGGGGAGTCTAGGAACTTCCCAAAAAGAAGTAGAAAGTTAAAAGACTTCTTGTTGGAAGGAATGGTCACAGGTTTCACCGGAATTCTTAAACACTAGATCAACAGATGAGGATCCCAGCAGGTAGGAAAGCAACAGGCGGCGAGGCACTTATTATAGAGTTTAAAGAGAACAGGAGCCAATTCAAAAGCATAATTCTAAAGACAATTTCAAGGATACTATCAGGCCCCAAATTCGAGAGATCCTGATGAGAGCAGAAGCCATAGAAAGTGCTCTATGCATATAGCTTGTAAATTTTAACATCTCCAAAACTAAAGGGCTTTCATTTAAATGCTAACCTCAAGAAATGAAATTCTTTGCACTCTTTAACGTCACTTTTTTCACAGACATGCAGTGGAATGATTACATTGAGTCAATTGCTAAGAATATTGTTACAAAAGTTGGTTACTTGTATTGTTCCAGACAATTTGTCATGTCAGAATCCGAATTCAACATTTATAAATCTGCCATTTTTAACCCTTCCGATGTCCTACTTCCCCGACACCTACAATCTTCAAATATCTAAATGTAACACCAATCGCCAACGTCCGTTTAACATAATCCTGATTTTTCATTGTCCTTTCTTCTCACTAAAGACCTCCCATTCTCATTCACTCCCAGTAAACCCCTTGCGTCTTAGTGGCATTATCGCCATCTTCTGTCTTCCTGAAACCTGTTCTTTTACTGTCCTTTCTCCTCACTAAAGTATTCCCATACTTTTTCATTCCCGTAACCCCTTGTGTCTTAGTGGCATTATCGCTGTACCTGTGTGGAAATAAATAATATATATATATATATATATATATATATATATATATATGTGTGTGTGTGTGTGTGTGTGTGTGTGTGTGTATGTGTGTGTGTGTATGTATACATATACGTGCGTATCTGTGCATGCATGCATAAGTGTCTTTGTTCGTTGATGAGTGTGTTTGACTCGCCTCCAGCTATCAAATCTAAAAACCAATATTGCTCGTGCTTAAACAAATAAGGCAATGCGTGAGTGCATTAATTATATACTTACTAACTTTCATTTTTTTTCTTTATCCAACACTGTTACAGAGAAGTGAGAAAAAATTCCCAGATAGAAAATGTCACCACAAAAGATGGATTCCTGATCCCAAATTCATTAATAAAATATACACACGTTTCACTATCACAATAAATGTGGCACAATTTACGAGGCAGAGAAAGGAAAAGAGAGAAAAGAAGGCAGAAAGAAAGGCGAGACGAATCGTGGGTGATCAGCAGAACACACACACGGCGAAGAGACAATGAATATATTGATAAGTAACAAATGGCGAAAAGGGTGTCATTACAATGACAGGGAAATTCTGAGTAAAAAGAAAGGGAAAGAAAGATATGTTTTGATAACGGCTGTATCTAGACAAACGGCTGGTCGATTGGCCAGGGAAAAATTCAAGTGAAAATGCTATTTCGATAAGTGACGAAAAACAGGCAACTAAAAAGGACTTTGGACAGATATGAAAAATTAAAAGCCACACAAACCGTGTCCGCTGAACGATTTTTTTTCGACGAAACAACTTTGGCCTACGACAATAAAATTATGTTATCACAAATATGTACCGAAGGAAAATGAATGGGGACCCAGAAGTGTTTTTTCTTCTTCCTTGGAGGCGACAGACTGACTGAAACTTTAGAGATATTTCTTTTTTGAGGCCGTGTTAAGAAGACCACCCATTTTGATAATTAGCGATAAAATACCTGACAAAAACCACGTGTAGAACAAGAGTTGTCATATTGTCCCGTTTGCAGCTAGAAAAAATGATAACGGCGATTAAAGCGGAAGAAAACGGAAAGAGAAGAGATAATTTTTTTTAGTTAAGCAAGATAATTTTTTTTTCTTCCCGAAACAAAGCCGCGGATTCGTTCACGCCCGACTAAGACATCATTGGTCAAGTGGTGATCACGTGACGCACGAAGGAGGAGGAAAGATACCCGACTAAGACCTCATTGGCCGAGTGGTGATCACGTGACACACGAAGAAGGCTGTCGACGCCTCATCCAGAGTATAAGTATGAGAAGCTGCTACGAGGAAGTGGGGAGGGCAGTTCCGCCCTCAGAAGTATGGTGAGAAAGTGGGGAGGAGGAAAGGTTCCCAAAATATAAAAGAGTGGAAAATCCCTAACCAGAAATTAAAGAGGTGGATATGTATTTAGAATTATCGAGTAACCCCCGACGCCGACAACCCTCCTCCCCCGGTTTTGGTCGGCGTCAATAAAAGCGAGGCCCAAACAGGCAGAAATCAGTTCGGGCTCCAGCGGAGAGTTGAGTTTCCAGAGTTGAGTTCCAGCAGTTCCAGTGAGTTTAGCTGACCAAGATTCAGGCAAATTCCGGACTCCTCTTCAACCCAAGAACAATTATTTTGAAGAGCGACTTAGATCCAGACCACCGAAATAAGTTTTTTTTTCGACTTTCGTCCAAAGACACCCCGAAACGCCAATTTCTTAGAGAGCAAACAACTTGAAGCGTTAAAACTTGCCTAACGGAAAACGACGTGTCACAATCCACAGAACGGGTCGGGAGATAGATGCAGTCCTACGTATCGAACAACTAGACATAAAGTTTGTTACCTTTTTCTTTGATACCTTGAACTTTTTGAGATTTCATTTTATTTTCTTTTATGCATATTTATGTAGTATCACCCCCGTTGAACTCAGTTTGCATTACGGCTCCGACTACTGATTGATCTCGTCTGCCTAAGATCAATTCACAACGTGGGTAGGCGGACTTTAGATCAATGCAATTACCTTGGTAACCAGGCGTTGGAAGCGAGTTGGGAACAACGAGGCTGATATCAAATCTAATCAGATTCCCACCCGAATCACCAAAAGGTTAGAACGTCACATTTGGGTGCCGCGACCGATACCAAGCCAGTTGGTCGTTACAGGACGAGACAACACGACTGACGCGACAGGCGGACGTCACGTTTGGAGCAGCGACACCCGAACGGAGCAGCGAGGAGCGAACAGCTGGCGCCGCGGCGAGGACGTCACAATTGGTGCTGTTTGGGGACGTCACAACTGGCGCCGTGGTAGATCAGGATAGAACGTCACAGTCGGCGCTGCGACCGGGGGACGACGTCACATAAATAAATCTTTTGACAGATTCTATTTTAAAAGTTAATATCCATAGTCTCTCTCTCTCTATCTCTCTCTCTCTCTCTCTCTCTCTCTCTCTCTTATGTAACGGAGGAATCATATTTTTAAATAAATAATTATAATTTAGGCTCTACTTTTGTATCGAGCAGAGTTTTTTAAAAGTAAAAACAAAAATACTAAAGAACTTCAGATTATTTATCTAACGAGTTCTTTCCTATTTTCTATATATTTTCACACACACACACACACATATATATATATATATATATATATATATATATATATATATTACAGCCCTATCATATCTATCTATTACAGCCTCATCATATCTATCTATCCATCTAATATCTATTACTGTCTCATTATATGTATGTATGTATCTATCTATTACCTCTTCATATCTATTTATCTATTACCACCTCTTCATATCTATCTATAGATCTCTCTATTACAGCTTCTCTTCGTATCTATCTATCTATCTATCTATCTATCTATATATATATATATATATATATATATATATATATATATATATTATATATACTTTATAACATTTTTTACAGATTATTTCTATCGCAAATACAAATAAAGTTATAATTTTTTAAAGTGCACACGAACTTTATGGACACATTGTATTGTTGTATGAGCAGGTTTCCAATTATTATAGAGAAACCACTTATTTTATCTACAACAAAGTCTCGACCTGGAAAGGTAGCATTTCTTAAATGAACAAAAAAATTGTAGCAAGTTTCAAAGCATGAAAATCTGTTGATCTTAATTTAAGATATGGTCTACGGCATAGTTATTACCGAGTACTGCATACATATTACCGATTTTTGTTTGGACTACCAAAAGCTTTAATCCCAACGCCCGAAATATGTGTTTCTGGATAGCTTTCATGGCTGCCCTCTATTCTTCATTGTTGTATGACGATATACGAATATGCGTGTCTTGGAGATCCAGATAGCTAAAAGATGATTTTGGTACCAATTACGTAGTATCTCCCTCTGACTCGATTAAACAAATATTGATGTTTTGGGTAGATACGGCAAGGCAATAGATGGTTTTTGAATAATGAAACATAATGACATGACAATTGCTTTTATTCACCTTGGTGGGAACATCCTATGAAAAAAAAAATAAATGTCAACAAAAAAAAATATATCAAAATCACAAAAGAAAAGACGGTGAATTTTGAAATGATAGATACCCGTAATAAACCAGAGTGGACGCACAAGTGAAATTTAAATATCTATCTATCTATCTATCTATCTATCTATCTAGTTGTCTGAAAAAAAAAGAACATACGTTATTACATAAGCCAAAATTTCTATAATTAAGGGTGGCTAAAAACTTACCAGAGCCCACTGTACATGCAGTGATGATTTGAATGTCCAAATTTTCAACTCTATATCACCCATGAAGAAGAAGAAGAAGAAGAGTAATTGATAGCTTCTCGAATTGAGGATGTACGGGTGGTGTAATGTAAATGACTGAGAATTTTTAAGCTGAGGGCCGAGTCCCAATTCCAGTTATAGTCAATTAAACAAAAATAGCCTTGCAAAAGGGATGAATCCAAGTCTTCTCCCCAGCTATGGCTTAAATAGTAAGATTCTATAACTAAATCGTTACATCCCCACCAAAAGATTCTTCCATATCTGTTTTTCTAGTTTTAAATGACCCGCTAATGGTTGATAAGCCGTTGAAAACGAATCAATCAATCAATTATATATAAATTCTGTTCTGAAAGGCTCGGTTTATTATATATAATAATATATAATGACAAATTCATTATGTAGATAATTATATATAATTATATATATATTGAGGAATCGATATATAATTATAAATATCTAATTAACATTTAATGAAAACTGATAAATATGTGCAATTATAAATAATTATATATATATATCGACGGGAAATTCTTTTACATGATTAATTATTCCAGTACAATATGTCTGTATCCTTGTGTGTGTGTGTGTGCGTGTGTTTATTTGTCTGTGAAAGAGAGACAGACAGTGTGTGTGTTTGTGTGTCTGTGAAATAGAGAAAGACAGTGTGTGTGTGTAGAAACTATGTAAGAACAAGTGTGGTTTCACCTGTCAATGAACAACCATAGTGTTATTAATGACAGGATTTGCACATGGGACAGAGAGTTTTGTTCGAAGATTGTCATGCACATGATCGTGTGGATAGTCATCATTTTCTATGTATGAGGGTCAAGCAACGAACATCCAGACTGACCACACCTTTCATTTGGTCATAGGGGTGAAGGCTTATGCAGAACCAACCACGCTTTTTTGAAGAGCCGAATACAGAGAACTGGTTCAAATTAAAACACAATGTCGTCAAGCGACCCTTAACAGGATTTTTTTTATTAAGAGTTGAGGACAACTCTGTCTACAAAAGCGTTCGGCGTCCAAAGCTATAGTCTGTCCTAATATTTACCCATAGCTGGGGGGAAAGAAATAGATCCATTATTTTCCCAAGGATATTAGCAGGTAAGTAAATGTAATGAACTGGCTCTCCGATTCCTCAATCCGAGAAGCTATCCATTACTACTCTTCCTCTTCTTCTTCTTCTTCTTCTTCTTCTTCTTCTTCTTCTTCTTCTTCTTCTTCATGGGTGATAAAGCGTTGAAAATTTGGACATTCAAATCATCACTTCATGTTGATTGTCAATTTCACGTTTATATCAATCATGAGATCATGCATAAATAATATTGGTCCATCCATATATATATATATATATATATATATATATATATATATATATATATATATATATATATATATATGCCACTGGAAACTTTTTACATACAGCTATAATTGTCCAGTCTCTTTATATTTCTCTCTCTCTCTCTCTCTCTCTCTCTCTCTCTCTCTCTCTCTCTTTTATTTCTCTCTGTAACATCTTCTCCCTCTAACTCACTATTTCTTTCTCTCACTCTCTGTTTCTCTCTGGATATATGTAGAAACATTTTAGCAGAACATGATGACAAATGGATTTTACGCCTCAAAATACTTCGTTAAGGCGGGCTTAACCCCGAATTTAGCAACAAAGATAGAATTAATATATAACCCCATAAATCAAGCCCTACCCACATTTCTCACACACACACATGCTTACAGAGGTGTTGAGGTTTTGCACTGATACACACACTGATACCAATATACCCCACATTATACCCACTTCTAGACAATTAATGATAGCATACACTTAACACACATATGCCCCTCCCAGCGAACAATAAAACCCTCAAAAGGAAAATCTGCGACTGATGAATCTCCCCAGCCTCTTTTAAAATAATAGCTAGCCACTCGTATTCAAGGACACACTATTAGGGCGGCTAGTCAATCCTGATTGCAGACGCTTGCTCAGGCACATTTGTGTTCGTTCAACACCCACAGAGCCCACCTGTGGTTTATACGGCAACTATACTGAGCAGACCTTAGTTACAGCTTCTAGGAGAGAGCGTGATCAACAATCGGAACATGGCCAGAACACTCAAACCATCGGTCAGGATGACTTGTGACTTCATGCTAGCACAACTATCGACAGCCCCGGGTGTTCTGTCTATCCAATTCGACTCACAGTCAACCCGTGGTATGTTTTTCAGGAAGTCTCATTTCTGACAAATCAACCGCGGTGAGATTCTCATGGTCAGAAAGCGAACGTTCTAACCACTCTATATATATATATATATATATATATATATATATATATATATATATATATATATATATATATCGTCATCGTCGGCCCGTATATAAGAATATATATATTTTGACGAAAGTTAAATCTTGACTTTAAATTTCACTTAACATAAATTCTATCGTTATTACCTACGACTGGATTGATTGTATGTCTGAATGAAATTCAGTTCTAAGAAGAGTTGAAACGTTTGAAATAAACTTAGTCAAGATTCTATAGATTTTAATCATATTATCTGCGGAAGTTTTTCGTTATTAAATAATAACCAAAGAATAAAGAAAAGGGTAAGTTGAGGAGATTTGTACTTATAACTACTGACAAATATTGGCATATATATATATATATATATATATATATATATATATATATATATATATATATATATATATATATATGAAGAACTTGGTAATCCGTATGGGTAATCCCAAGCAGGATGAAATCCTGAGAGGTCAATGTAAATCCAGAGCTAATATTTAAAAGAATTTTTTTTTCATTTCATTGGTCTGTTTTTGTTTTTAAATATATATATGTATATATATCTGCTCCAATAGATAAAAGTACAAATCTCAAATATATATATATATATATATATATATATATATATATATATATATATATACTATTTACATTATTCGGACTATTGTCCTCATCTTTGTCGCCATATTTATTACCAAAACATGTTCAGTCCATGGTATTCCCATTATCCTTCTGTAGAACCAAAAGTTGTTTCAAACCTTTTAAAAATTCCAGCATTCATTACTGTATAGGAGGACTGACATTATGTAACATTTCAGCAATTTTTTTCTTTCACTGCGTACTGAAAATATTTATCACTTCCACAATTTTTTGAAGTCGTGTTGGTGTTTATTTTCATGAAAGGTCAAACCTACGGTACAATCAACAACATATAGTACCAAATTGTTAATTATTAACGTTCTTTATATTCTTTTAACTTTGTTTACATTGATAAAACAAATCTCTACAAATATTTCTTGATGGTGAATCCGCTTTCCGTCTATGTCTTTTTTCCCACCTTTTTGTCGTGAGATTCCTAAGATGATTCTTTACTTATCTTGCCGTTGTTTTCAATTGTTATTCTTCTTTGATCTTTTGAAAATTTTACATAATTTCCCAAGTTGTATTCTCATTACTCAATAACATTAAACATCTTAATTTCGTTTCAGATCAGATCATTCTTATGACAAATGCAACGTTTATGTATTTGAAATTAATCATTAAATATAAATTACACTATATATATATATATATATATATATATAATAAATTAGAACGGTAATCCGTATGGAATTTCCAAGAGGATCAACATCCAAGGAGAGCTCTATGTCAGAGACAGAGCAAAATTATTAATTAATGAATTAAAATACAATAAAAGTAGCCTTTTATCTTTCAGACCTGCAAACCAAATAATAATGGTATTTTAAATGTTTAATATGGTATTTTAACTGTTTGATATTCATTATGTAATATATATATATATATATATATATATATATATATATATATATATATATATATATATATATAGGATGTGATGTCAGGAACAATAGTCGTGATGCTTAATCAAACTCCTACCATCAATTAAGTTACTGCTGTATATATTACAAATTAGGAGTCTAGTCTGTTGCTTGCTCAATGTATTTAGATATTCTTGATTAAATCCAAAGAATAATCTGCAATATTATTTGTCATGACCTGACATCTCCTCTTCGGTCACAGCTGTATTTTAACTTTCCCGTGTATTTTCTGTAAATACTTCCATAGTAATTGTTCTGATAAACATACTCTATTATACCTCGCCTTTAAGAACTTAACCGCAGGACTATATTCGCGTCAAGTTTTCATCCTTATATAGTTGAAATGGAAAGATATAAACATAACTTTTAGTTTCTTCTCTTACAACTTTTCACTTGTGGAACTTTCATCTTTCCAGTTGATCTTCAAAAAATTAAATGTAATGTCAATTGTTTCCTTATTTTTTGTTCTTTTATTGCTCTCTGATTAATAATGTTTTTTTTTCTCCTATTCTATCGCGCTCTAGTAACCCCATTGCGTCTTAGTGACCGAATTAACTTCTGGAGAATTGATTAAAGTGATATTAGGAAGTGAAATATTTATAGTGTATTTTTCTCTGATAAACCTTTAAAACAAGTACAACATTTTCCATATTTAGGTAGCTTTTTATCAAACAAGTGTACATCAGAAAATAGGCGCATTTGAAAAGCTAATCATACAATTTTGCTATATGTCTACGAAACTTGGTCTCGATATCGTCGCGATATGCAAGAATAAGAACGGTTTCAACAGCAAAAGTTTCGTTCAATCTTGAACATCAAATGGATTTACTATGTGACTGACATCAATGACCTAAAAATAGCCAACAGCCAAAGCATTGAATCGCTGGTCATTAAACATCGCCTTTGAAGGTCAGGACATGTAACAAGAATGGAAGAATCGAGGTTTGCATGTCGGGTCTTATTCAGTGAGTTCACTTCTGAGAAGAAACGTCGGGGTTGCTCTCATCGAACATACAAGGACCAACTCAAAACAACACTGAAAAGCATTAAATCGTTTGGGGCACAAAGACATTGACTCTACCAACTGTCGGTGTTCCATTATCATCAGAACCAAAAGCTTTGATGCCACAAGAATTGAAAAAGATGAAGTCAAACTACAAGAGAAAAAGGCACGAAAAAATCGAGGTCGTCCTCCACCAACGTTACTATGCAATGAACGCCATCGACTCTTTCATGCAAGAATTGGTCGACTCAATTATCAACGCCATCATCATAAAGGAAGCCATCGGAAAAAGAAGTAATTAAATTTTTTATACGGGGTTGACGATGCATAATAAAATATATATATATATAATTATTTTTTATAAAATTATAAATATAAGTATGTTATAAGATCACTAATGTTTCAACACATTCTGTGTCTTCAAGTGATATATTGAAAATAAAATAAATAAAAGTATATATTAATATATATATATATATATATATATATAAAAAAAAAAAATAGTTTTGATATATATATATATATAACAACTTAGAAGTTTTTTTCTTTTTAGGCCACTGTTTCATGCTAGATGAAATCGTCAGGCCTGAAGTTTGCATCTAGCATAACACAGACTGTGTTGACTTCTATGTTCACTTTTATATTTACACACGCTCTATCTCTGATATTGAGCACTTTATCCCATACATATAGCACATTTTAAAACTATATTTTCATATATATATATATATATATATATATATATATATTATTATTATTATAATTATTATTATTATTATTATGTATAGATAGAAAGATAGATAGATAGATAGATAGATAGATAGATAGATACATAATTTTTAGTAACTTAGATAAGTCATGGGTGTAAATTCTACTTTGAAACTGACAAAGTTTCCTATTGATTTAAACAAAAGTGACAGAACAAGAACATCCCTTTTTAAAGAGCACGTTTCGACATTTACATCTTGTGCTTGAAAGAAAAATGAGCAATTTCAGTATTCATAGTTTTTAAGAATTCACTAAATAAACGAAAACTTAAAAAACATCCGACTGAGATAACTGGAGCCAGGATTAGAAGAACAAAAACCAACACTCCCAGTTAGAAAAAAAAAGGAATAAAAACTCTGTGCGAATAATATATGATAATAGTTGATCTTAAAGTTATATAGATTAGAATTTTAGGGAAATCGATAAAAAAAAGGTGAAAAGTTTTAGTGTGACGTGTTTCATCCTTCAGAACTTCATCTGACTAAAATGATGTTTACGTTAATGCGACTGCGCATGCGCAAGAAGGAGAGATGCAGCTTAGAATTTTAAATTGCCTTTGTTTTATTATTTTCTTTGGGTATATAATCTAACTTTATTTTCTTTTTAATTTTGTTTATGTTTTCATCACATGTATATTAAATTTGGTTTACACACACACACACACATATATATATATATATATATATATATATATATATATATATATATATATATATATATATATATATATATATATATATATACAGAGAAAGAGAGAGAGAGAGAGAAAGAGTTTTCCAATAGATTAAAATAAAAATAACATGATGTGCAATAGAGGAACTTTTATCAGAAGAGATGATCAGAAACGTGAATCTGTTGTAGCGGGTACGTTATTTCTAACTTTATAATTATATACAAACAGCAATTAATAACCATTTATCTCTATGTAATGAACTGCTTTCAGAGTTTTCCTATCCCCAAATAATTGTTTCGTTGCCAATAAACAGTATTGTAAACGTCTAAGAAATATATTATTTTAATATTTTAAATTTTCAGGATCAGTTCGAGGCTTAAATCACAAAATTTTGGCCGTTGTGACCTTCGTCCTACATCAAGCGGATGCCGATCCGGACAATCTTCAGGGAATTTCGACCTGAATCTTGTATTTAATCTACATTCCGCTGGCCATATTCAAAAATATATCGTCTAGTTGTTATTTAAGCACTGCTCAGTTATTGATCGTCCCATTTCTGAGTCAATAGACGAGCGGATTAAAACGCATGCTAGTGACATTGATCGGAAAGTCTCCTTCATATGTCCGAAACTCCGCCCACTTCGTTGAAATAATCAAAAATGCTTCCATCCTATCCAACCAGATGGTGAGCTTGGACTGGTTAGTTTGTTCACCAAGGTACCCACGGAGTAGGCACTCTCAGTAGTCAGAGACAGATTGGCCTCTGTCTCATCCCTAGAAGAACGGATCAGTATTCCAATACATCATCTGATAGAAATGTCGACTTTCTGTACACAAATAACACACTTCGGAATGGGATCACACATATATCGACAGGATGAGGGCTTAGCAATAGGCTCGCCATTATCACCAGCAATGGCGAATATATACATGGAATACTTTGAGGAAATGGCATTAGAATCTATATCTCTAAAGCCAACTGATGGTTAAAGTACGTAGATGACAACTTCATACTATGGCAACACCAGGAAGATGTTCAGGTTCTACTGGACCACGTGAACTCAATAAGACCTTCGATAAAATTCACAATGGAGAAAGGGAGTAACAACACACTCCCATTCCTGGATGTTCTAATATCTCGAACAGAGCATGGATTCAAGCCATCCATATACAGTAAATCGACATTCACCGGACAGTACCTCAATTTTAACTCCCACCATCCATACAGCGTAAAGAAGTACCCTACAACGTAACAACTACTCTGGGTACATGGCAGCAGCCCCCCCAAAACTGGGATAGGCGGGTACAAGAGGAGGAGAACAACACTCAGAAAAGAGTCTGCTTGCCTTATGTAAAGGGGTTATCAGAGAAAATACTTCAAAAGCTTGACGACACTTCGCAGATATCTCTCCCGAGTAAGACCTCCCCACCCATAGAGGAGAACATGACTAAAGACTGTGTGTATGCTATCTAGGGCAGCGGCGGAAAGAAATATAATGGGGAGACAGACCGACCCATTAAGGTAAGGCTTCAAGAACACCAGATAGCTGTAACGCGAGGGGAAGTGGAAAAATCAGGCCTGGCTGACCACATATGGAGAGAGAAATGAGATCACCGCCCTCTGTGGGATCAGGTTGAGTTTATAGATAGATAGATAGATAGATATAGATAGATAGATAGATAGATATAGATTATGGCCAGAGGAATCGACAATGCCTGATAATTCGAAGAAGGAAAAAACCGTTCCCTTCCAGGTTTTGTAGTGGTGCTGGTGGCATAGCGCTAATGGTTTTCCATATTTATTGTCATGATTAATTAGTTCTTTTTGTTTTTTGTTTTGTTTTTTTACATTTATTTGTTTATTTTAAAGACTTCATTTATTATATCTTTGGTTTATTTTGTATGTGGCGGGATATTTGGAATTAACTTTATTAGAATTTGGTTATGTGATTCAATTTAGACATTTTAGAAATAATTTTGTCGAAGGTAGCGTAGGAGGAATTCGTCTTCGTGTAACCATGTATGCATGCATACATATATAAATGCATATATTCATATATATGAACGTGCGTCTATATACATTATTGTCGTATATATAAAAATGTGTTTATATTTCTCATGTGTTTTTGTAAAGTCTGCGCGCCGATATTCATCTATATTAAAAATGGTGGAACCAAAATTGACTAATGTTAACAAAATCAGTTATTATATTTCAATATAGATGATTAGACACATCTTAGTGTAAATATCTATATGTCAAGAAATATTTATACACACTCGATTGCATGCTCACAGCCTTTCATAAATATCCCCACATAAGAAGATAAACACAGAATAACAAATGGATAGACACACATATAGCCTACTGCATACATTCATATATTTGTATATTTATATATATATATATATATATATATATATATATATATATGCATGAGTTAAATAAAGATATACAAGCACTTATATGTAAACATACATTTTATATATATATATATATATATATATATATATATATATATATATATATATATATATGTTTGCAACTTATATTGAAGACTGTCACCCAGGCTTCAGTAAGCTGATTATAAAGCAATCTCAACAACTGGGTTTTAGCAATCTTACATTACTAAACGAATATCGAAATAAAAAAAAAACGCCTCATTCTTCCTTTCTTCCTTGGTGAACAAGTTATACTAACTATGACATGCATTTAAAAAAAATGCAACTTTTATTTTACCGTTTTCTCTCTTTTTCTTTTTCTTTCATTCAGTGTTTTTCCCCTCTTCTCTTTCTTTCGACATTATTCAATCTTTCTTCCCAATACATTTCAATCTTTCTTTTTAAATAAACCTCTCTTTCACTCAGTTTTATGTTTCTTTCCTTTTTTTTTCCTATCTTGCTCGTTTATCTCTTTCTCTTCTAGTTTCCCACCCAGTTCTTCTATTCTTCCTCCTCCACATTCGACCCTTGTCGTGCTCGCTGCTTTTTCCCTTACCATAATTAGGGTAAACTTACCGGGTGACGCAATTAAAAAAAAAACAATTGCAGATACCTAGAAGTTGCTCGCCCCCATCGACATGTTTTCTAACGAACTAAAATATTCACTGTGCTCTTTTCTTGGCCTACTGCTTATTGTCGTACCAAAAACATTGAGAAATAAACAGAGAAATAGTAAAAAGGCGAAAGGATTGTGTAGGGGTGATGCAGTGCGTGGCGTTTCTTTGCAAGGTAAGCAAGCAATCGCAAATGCAATTACTATCCATAATAGACTGGCATTAAACATGGAGATTAGCCTATTTTTTTAAGGGTAGGTTGCAGATATTTTGGTCGGAGTGTATTTCTTTTAGCCATCCTTTATTTTTATTGCCTCATAGTTTTATTCTTCTTCGTTCATTTGTTGTATATTATATTTCGTTTCTTTTGGTTTGTGTTTGATATCAAGATTCGCCACAACCATTTTCGTTTTTCCCTTACTTTCTTCTTCCCCTCGGCCTTTCTCATTCTCTCTCTCTCACTCTCTGTCTCTCTCTCTCACACACACACACACACACACGCACGCGCGCACTGCCACACGCATATTTATATATAGCGGTAGTTGTAAGTAGATCGAGATAAAGGTAGCGCCAGGTCTGGACAAACGTCAGTACTTGGGGGACGAAACTAGACTTACCTCTCCCGGGCGCAGGCCTGGCCGATGGTATATGGTATATGGAATCCGTGCGCTGCCCAGAAAAGTCGGCCGTATTGACAAGAGGCAAAGAAATACAGGGGTTTGCTTTAGGGGAAGGCCTTGTTGCAGAAGTTGCCCGAAAGTTGTCATGTTTGACAGCCAACCGCATACGGGCGCAGATAGATATCTTCGGTGATGATAGATAGATTGATAATGAACAAACTGGGATAGATAGATAGATAGATAGATAGATAGATAGATAGATAGATAGATAGCAGCATCCATATCAACAATTACTTCAATCGTCAATCGTCTCTAGAATAATTTGAAACATAACCGTTACCTCCCTTCTAAAAACAGTCTGGCTATTACAATATACCTTCTACCCATAATTCATCACTGACCAGCGTTATATAAATAGTCGTGCTGAAACGCAACACACATGGCCCAAAGATTGGGCTGAAACATGATACAGACTATCTCTGCTTGATGTTGACCTCAGTGCCCTACTTTCATATATATATATATATATATATATATATATATATATATATATATATATATATATATATATATGTGTGTGTGTGTGTGTGTGTGTTTGTGTGTGTTTACGTCCTTTTTATAGATATAAATATTTAAGTAAATGATCTGTTTATAATAAACAATATTAACGACATTTACCGGCCTGAATATCAGATAATTTTTCATAGAAAATATTCGTCCTCTGACAGGAATCGTATTTGCTAACCAAAACGCTCCTCTATGGCTAAATTGATAAAACACGTCAGGCTATATGACGGTTCTGTGTAGGATACAGGTTCGATTCCTGTCGGAGAACAAATATTTTCTATGAAAATTGCTCGAACATTCATACCGGTAAATGTTGTTAATACTGTTTATTATAAACAGAGCATGTACTTAAATATATATCGTATAAACATAAAAATGTCTTAAAATAATTTTCGGACTTCGTCCATTTCATAATGTATGTATAAGTACGTACGTATCCAATTTTAATAACCAAAGCTTAATCACTAGGTAAAGTAAGGTATGTTGGTTTTCAATGTAGCTAAGTGTTAGCCGTCCAATTTCGTCAGCTAGACGTATAAATGTATTTCGTCAATCGGTATGTTACGATGACAGCCGCATTCGATAATGGACAAAATTAATTTATAATTTTGCTTGATTTTCAATCTGTTTATTTAACCATCTGTAGACGTGCTTTGAAGTGTTTGCTTCCTTTTCATTAGTTCACAGACTTATACCCTTAAATGCGAATGCTTTCTTTTTTTCCATATGTTGAAATTTGGTTTTCTTATTATGTGTTCTTTTCTTTTCTTACATCCTGTTTGTGAAAATCTTTTGATTGTTTAGTCGAACTATGGCGTTCTTTGACTGTTGATTTTTATTATCCGTGTATTTTTAGAAATGGTGAAATTTTGCATTTCTTGTTATTTATTTTTATTTACTTCTCTATGACCACAACTATCTCAACCACCGAATATACAAATGCTAAGCATAGTGTTAGATATAGATGTTGGGCTAATGTATGTGACAAGGGTCGTCATTAGAAATCACATTTCTTTGTGCACTGTCCTTTAGGGTAAAAGCTTAGCTTAATAAACACACACACATATGTTTGTGTATGTGCGTGTATGTGTGTGTATGTATGCTTTTTAATATATAATAAATATCTAAATTAATTTCTCTTAGATCATCTTCTGTGTCATATCCCAACAGGGCGTGGGCAATCTTACATCTTCTCGATTTCCTATCCCTTATATCCATAATTCCGAATCCTTTCTTTAGCTCCTTGTTCATGTTTTTAACTTCTATTTATTGAGTTGATTTGTTAAAATACTAATTGCACAGCAAACTCCATTTAGATTTCAATATGCCCTGTGCTAGTCCAATTCTCCAAGCCCACTTTCCTCATTATATGTTCTAAAAAATGTAAATAGTCGTTTTCTGATTCTAATAAGTGTCCTTTTTTTCTTTCATTATGCTTAAAATAACCAAGTTAAAAATTCTGTCCACATTTCTGGGATGAGATATTCATTATTTACACTATTTACATTGTTCGGACTGTTCCCATCTTTATTGCGGTTTTCACGACGTTTCGGTTGTTGTGATCTCCGGCCTTCTTCAAGATATATCTATATTTCTGGGATTTGGTATTGTAACTATTGTGTAAATAGTTCTAAAACATCATCCCAGAAATTTACATTGTACAGTTGTCATCATCTTTGTTGCTATATTCACGACGTTTCGGCCGTTGTGTGATTGACCCTAAATGTGATTTGACCCCAAAAGTTTTGAGTTCAATACCTGGCCACACCAGAGGGAACAAATTCTCCAGCGTATTTCACTTGAAGAATACCAAAACGTACAATGAGGAAATGTTATGAATATGGCAATAAAGATGAGGACAGCAGTCTGAATGATGGACACCCTTGTGCAAATTAATTGAAACAACTGCTTTAGTTTCCTTTCTTTCGCTGTACAGTCAGTTTTAGACCCACTGGAGTGACAGGGTAAAATCGATTTCTACATTTTCCTCAGATTAGGTCATTTGCAGTTGTCGGCAGTAATAAAACTATATTTTCGGGATGTATGATGAAATTTATTTGGCCTTGAAAAATATCGCATCACCCGTTATTGTATCAGATTTTTATCACGCCCAGCCACTGTTGTCTTGACTGTCGATTCATTGCCCTACAGCCATTGTTTTCGATGAACGCTACTTCAAGGAGGCGTACAAAGACTGAAACACTGCACGAACACACTTGCAAGCCTTATCAGTGAATAAATCAAAGTAGTATCGACTGACACGGAAACTATCCTGACTGAAATTCAGTTAAGAATCTGTGGTCAATCTGCAAGAAAAGACTTCATGGAATGGACATACTAGAATGTGCACTGGGTCATGTTTCACTGGAAAATATGAAAAAGTAAATAATAACGGAATTATTCGTTTTGGTTAAAGTCATTTGAAGAATAAAGTAAATAGTATAAATAAAACAAAGATACTCATGATATTCTTCTGCATCCTTCTGTAGAACTACATCAATATACATTATTCGGACTATTGTCCTCATCTTTGTTGCCATATTTATCACAACGTTTCGGCCGTTGTACGCTCCAGCATTCTTCGGGTAGTTGAAATGTCGAACTTAACCCGAACTTAGTTCGAATAATATAAATAGTGTACATAATACGTCATCTCACTAATATAAACAGATACTGAAAGGCCGAAAGGTTATAATAAATATGCCGAGAAAGATGAGGGAAATAATCTGAATAATGTAATTAGTGTACATAATACCTCATCTCAGATACATAGACAGATACTGAAAGGCCGAAACGTTCTGATAAATATGGCGAAAAATATGAGGACAATAGTCCGAATAAAGTAAATAGTGTATATAATACCCCATCTCAAAAATATAAACAGATACAGAAAGGCCGAAACGTTGTGATAAATATGGCAACAAAGATGAGGTCAATAGTCCTATAATGTAAATAGTGTACATAATACCTAATCTCAGAAATATAGATAGATATTGCAAGACTAAAACTTTGTAATAAATATGGCGACAAAGATGAGGACAATAGTCCGAATAATGTAAATAGTGTACATAATACCTCATCTCAGAAATATAGACAGATACTGCAAGACCGAAACGTTGTAATAAATATGGCAAGAAATATGAGAACAATAGTCCGAATAATATAAATAGTGTACATAATACCCCATTTCAGAAATATAAATAGATACTGCAAGACCGAAACTTTGTAATAAAGATGGCGACAAAGATGAGGACAATAGTCCGTGTAATATAAATAGTGTACATAATACCTCATTTCAGAAATATAGACACATAGAGAACTACATCTGTTTTATATCAATCTGAGGAGTCTGGCTAGTATTAACGGTCATATAGGAGGATAAGTCTTAGCTTTTGTGTATTAGTTTCTAGTGCGTCTCTTAATGCATCTACTTATTTCGAAAGATTTATCTTATATATTTATCTAACATAGTCACTGAGACATTGTTTACATCTTCTCTAGTCACTGTGTAGAAACAAAATTTCTTTTAATTCTCCATCTTCCGTTTTTCTTTAACTATTCATGTATTTCTTGGCTTTGTACAAAAATAAAAAAAAAACTCAGCAAGAGCATTTTTTTATCTTACGATCACAAACACCTATACACAGGACCACATACATACACACATTTATACAAATATAGATATATGCAAATGTATAATCCTGACTGGTTCTAAGTTGTTTTTACATATATATATATATATATATATATATGAGACAACAGAAAATTCTTCGCTTACAAGTGGTTACTGAAAAGTTTTCCTCGGCCCACCCAAGAAACCATACTATTTAGTCAGATTTAGAGGAGCTAATTGAAGAAATAATTTTCAGTACCCCTTTAATTGTATGTAAACATTTATTTATTTTCGTTATTTTTGTTTAAACATTTCCCCACAAATCTGTCTGTTTCATTTTATGGGCTTGTCACCGAGTAAATATGTTAACTTTCGATCATGAACACCGGGTTCGCAACTCACCATGGTCGATTTATCAAGGTGATAATATCCGTCGGGCGAGACGATACCGAAACAGAGTCTCATTGAAAATTGCCTGAAGCCGCCGCTACGGTTCGAACCAAGCCTTATAAGTGAAATTGGGTAGACTAAATTGTTCGAAATATTTTGATGGTTGAAAGTTTGAGCATAATAGCTTTTTACAAAACTGTTGTTGACGTCATAAAACACCAAAAAAGCTCTACTCAGCATAGTTACAAGATAAGAAACGGAATACCTCTGTGGGTGTTGAATAAATACAAATCTGTCTCACCAGGGGTCTTCAATACTGTTTAGATAGTCACCAAATCAGTAATCATACTTGGAAACGAGCACCTAGTAGGAGTGTGCTCAGGGGCTTCTCTGTAAAAAAAAAGACAGCAGGCAGCTGGGGAAATAATAATGAAGAGGTAATCAAGCCCTGAGGAACAGCTGACAGAGGCCGCGCCCTCACATTACACCAGAGGGAGGGTGTGTCAAAGCAACGACTAATTCGTGTATACGAGACGCGGAAGCGAAAATTGCATCGCAGCTCGTGACGTCACACATGACCATGTGAGAGTAAAAACGAGTAGTATTAAGTATGGGAAGCCGAGTTAGTCTTTGCTTTGAAATTTTTCATGCAACAAAAACAGACTATCATTATTGTTTCGTCTGTGTATTGGTTGATATATTGAAAAGTAATTGTGATCTTTGATAATGACTTATGTAAGCCGAAAGATTAGATTGGATTTAAACATGTATCAATATGGTGATTTCCTTTCGTCCTACAATGATAAAATTATTGAGCCCATCAGACAATATGAAAGGAACTTACTTAAAATAAATAGACAAAACTTGTCTATATTATTTAATGAAACATGCATCAAGGAAAAATTGCTTCCTACAATATATATATATATATATATATATATATATATATGCGTACATACTCTTAAAATATCAAACGACCAGCCACAAAACTGACCCAGTGCATACGGAGGGAATAGTCTATGTTGATGCATATCAACAATGCAAATGCTCCAACAAGGCAACTATTTTGATCTATCATTAGGATTGATTTGATGTTGGTGTGAATAAACAAATAGGCAAAGTTGACTTAGAATTAAAGTTGAATTATAATGCTGAATTTCAAGCAAGAAAGTTCCTCTTCGTATGAAAGATTAGAGCAATACAAAATTCCTCTATATCTACCAACCTTAGTTCCGATTTTGTGAGGCACAATGAGTCTATGAAATATGAAGCTAGCTGTCTTGTAAACATGATACACTGTCTTATACGTATATTTTTCTCAGTAATATCTCAGTAAGTCATATTTATACTTTGTGCTGTTCATTATAATCCGATATATACATCTGTGGCACCATGCATAATTAGAAAACTGAAAAGAGATATTCATAAATATATGATTTATTTTTTTCGGTTTGTTAACCATTTGATAGTTATTTAGAGATGAAAAACATTTCGGAGTTGAGAATAATTCTCTAATTGCGTTCGGGCGATCTGGGAGAAAGAAAGAAAGGAAAATGAAGAGAAAAAGAAAGAAAAAAATATAATACGCAAACCGGTCATAAGCACATACGCTCAGCTGACATATAACAGGTGTCAAAAGATATCTAGGTCAAAGTACCTGACCGAAATCCACGAAAAATGGAAGTTTGTTATATTTGGTTGAAGAAATAAAATTTTAGGGACAATGAAAAAAAAATAATGATAAGTAACAAATGAAAAGCATGTCACTGAGATGATAGGTAACAGATGGGGAAGTTTATCTAAGGATATACAGACAATCCATTAATACGAGAACCAGAATTGAAAATACAGGCACACAGGATGATGATTAGAAAATGTTTTTTTGTTTTTTTGAGATAATTAAGATTTTGTTGTCAAGCTCCGAGCGAAGGGAAAAAGTGAAATATTTTTATCAGTTCACGTTAACGCCACCCAAGGTGATGTCGTTTTTTTTGAGATAATACAGATTTTTATTATCGGCCGGAGGAGAATTAAATATTTTGTTGCGTCCAGAGAGACGCCGACAGGTCTAAGAAAATCCCTTTCTTAGATCGTATCCAATTAGCGGTAGGCTGTTTTGACAGATACCGCGTGTGAAAGAAACCGATAGCGTCATTCGATCTGGTACGAAAAGGGCAATTTAAATTTTGTTTTTTTTAGCAAGGTGTTTCTTCGCCCAGAACAAAGCCACGGATTGTCCACGCCCGATTAGAGATGTCACGAAGGAAGGAGGAGAGATACCGACCAGAGTCTCATTGGCCGAGGGCGGTCACGTGATACATGAGGGAGGAGAGGAGACACCCGACCAGGACCCCATTGGCCGAGAGAGCGGTCACATGATGTGCGAGGGAGGAGGAAAGATGCCCGACCAGGACCCCATTGGTCGAGAGCGGTCACCTGACATACGAAGGACCAGGGGAAGCGGGTATACGCCTCCCTCCAGAGGCACAGTAAGGAAGTAGAAGTGAAAGTAAGTTACCGATAATGGAAAATCTCTAATCAGAAATAATACGTCTTTAGAATTATCAAGAAAACCCTGGCGCCGACAGACCCACCCCAGTTTTTGACTGCCTCAATAAAAGCAGGACCCCAATCGACAGAAATCAGTTGCAGTTACGCCGCGGACAGCGAGGGAGCTTGAGCGCGGGCGGCGGGCCAGGTTCATTCGCCCCCTTGCGGGCAAGAGAAGCTGAAGAGAGAGTTGGGGTTGCGCCTCGGAAGAAGAAGTTAAGTTGGGGTTGCGCCTCGGAAGAAGAAGTTAAGTTGGAGTTGCAGCGCAGACGGCGGGCCCTGTTCATTAGTCCCCTTTGCGGCAACCGAAGCCGAAGTGAAGCAGCCGTTTGGCCTAAGTGGAGAAGTTGGAACCAAACCAAGCCTAAGAAGAGAAATTCGTCCAACCCAAGTCGAAGTGAAGAAATTCGCCCAACTCAAGCCGAAGTGAATAAGCTCGTCCAACCGAAGCCGAAGAGAAGAAGTTAATTCGCGCACTGACGGCAGAGATGAGTGAATAATAATTCAGACTCTGAAGAGAGAGTTAGTTACAGCCACGGGCGGCGAGAGAAATCAGCCGTGAACGACAGGTAGAGGTCAGCGCCCAGTGTTGAAACCAAACCACACCCCGAAATGCAAATTTCTAGAGAGTAGGCAACTCAAAGCCTTAAAGTTGTATGGTAGAAGCTTGGTGCCACAGTCCACAAAACGGGACGGGAGGTAGGAATAATCTTGTGTAACGAACATTTAGTTATAAAAAGTTGTTACTTTTTTCTTCAATAATTTTTGACCTTGTGAGTTTTTCTTTTTCTTGTGTGTTATCACCCCCGTTGGACTCAGCTTGCATACGGCCCCAATCCCTGTTTGATCCCGTCTGTCTAAGATCTAATCACCACATGGGTAGGCAGACCGGAGATCAGTACAGTTACCCTAGTAACCAGGCGTTAGAGGCGAGTTGGGAACGGCGAGGCTGGTATTCATCTAACCAAAGGTTTAGAACGTCACACTTGGAGCAGCGAGGAACGAACAGCTGACGCCGCGGCAAAGACGTCACAACTGGTGTCGTGACCATAGGACCAGATCCCTGGACCACGTCACGTCACAGTTGGCGCCGCGAACGAGATCGAACGACAGAGTCGATGCTGCGACCAGGGGGGACGACGTCACACATCCATCAACACACTAATTATATAAAGTAGTGTTGAAATACCCGAATATTTATCATATCAGTGTTGATATCGTAGCTAAATAAACAATGTGCAAATGAATGCGAATTTCACCGAACAATCATTTTGATGATCGACGAATATCATTCAAATATTTATAAGCATCACTTAGAAGGATTTAAAGGATCAAGACAAGTTTTCTCTATTTTCTAAATAGTTCCAACTGGCATTAATTCACTTGATCCAAAGATGCTTAAGCATTGCAATCTCGTCACGGAAGAAGATGACGTCATGATCCTCCAAAAACCCCGACACAGCACACAGGATCTCATCATTGTTACCAAAATGGCGACTATGCAGGTGGGATTTGAGTTTAGGAATCGGGAAGAAGTTAGATGGAGCTATATCCGGTGAGTAAGGGGGATGGAGTAGCAATTCCAAGCCACATTTGGCTCCTTCATTTATTGCAACAAGAGCACGTCATTCAGCAATAAAAGCACACCTGCTCTGAGCTTTCCCTCTGAGTCTTGACTTGATTGCTACCTACAGTTGTCTTAATTAGGATACGCTGTACTGTCCATTAAGGGTTTGTTTTTCCATTTTCCAGGTAATTATTACGCCTAAAGAAACGCCAAAAACAGGAGCCATCAACTTGATAACAGACGCTGACTGGTTGGACTTCTTCGGGGTTGGTGAATCAGAGTGTTTCCAATTTTCCTTTGATTCTTTGATTCAGGTTCGAAGTGGTGAACCCAGGATTGGAATTTCTCAGAGTCAGCGACTTAGGAAATATGAAACCCTCGAAAAGTGAACACTTTTCAGTTGTCCGCGTTCTTGCGAGCTATCTTGGAGACACCTTGCTCATGGAAATATTTCAGTTAAAACTGTATGCACCGAACAAGAATTAACGACTATGGGCCTAACTATGCGGTGGATGGCATATACGATAAACGTCAGTGAGTGAGGTTTTTGAACGAGGATCATCATGTGTAGCTTCTTCGCTTGAATCTTTACAGTTGCATAGGAAGAGGGAGACTAACTCATGGATTTCATTGGGTGCCATACTTTTCTTTTTCAGATACATTTTACATTTATTGTACATTTCCTGCGCTGAAATAAAGACAGAAATATGAATTAGTATCTGTCTATATTTCTGAGATGAGAAATTTACATTTTTCTGACTATTGTCCTCATCTTTCTCGCCCATATTTATTACGTTTCGGCCCTTCAGTTTCTGCCTATATTTCTGAGATGAGGTAATATGTATAGTAATTACATTTTCGGACTGAGATGCCAGGTATTATAACGTTTTGGCCTTTCCAGTATCTGTCTATATTTCTGAGATAGGTATTATGTTTTATTTATTATTCGGACTATTGTCCTCATCTTTGTCGCCATATTTATTAAAATGTTTCCGCCCTTCAGTAACTGTTTATATTTCTGAGATGAGGTATTATATACACTATTTACATTATTCGGACTATATATGCCATACTACTCACAACGTTTCATCCATTGTACCCTCCGGTCTTCCTCTGGTGAGTTAGCTTGCCAGAAGTGAGAAAGGGGTCGTAGAAATTTTCCGACCGCCATGACTGTGTTCTCTTGCTTGTGTGTTATAGTGAATATCCTATTGCCAGATTTTTTTTTCCAGCAGCTACAATCTAGAGCCAGTGTAGCACTACCCGCTCTAGGTATTTGATGTGTTGTTACCACCAAATTTGGGAATTCTTTTCATATCGGAACTATCAGAATGTGTTTTCTCAGATGCCGTATGTTCGTAATCACGATTAGACTCTTCTAAGAGTTTCTGCACTGTCCAAACATTGACAGCCAAATATTTGTATTAGAGCTTCCGGTTTGAATCCCATGCAGTGCAGCATACCGTTTACAAATTTCTGGCAGAGTAAATTGCGTCATTGTGCTTTTTTCTTAAATAAGGTGCACAACCGTCCCCACTATACTGTGCAGTAGACAATATCAATTTCAAACAATGTGCATGCGCGAAATTAAAAATATTAAATGTCGAATATCTCCTGTATATACGAGTTAATATCACAAATTTCATGGAATGTAGGCACTATGACTGTACCGTTCAAATTAAATGTACTACAGCTAACGGTCATTGTTAACCATTTCATATCGGTTAATCTTTGGCGTAGGCGGGGGGCTCTGCGATTTTTACTATACATCATATTATTCTAAGTGAATTCTCTTCATTTAGAACAGAATTTTTTTTACCGATCTGTAGGATGTATTAGAAGTTTCGCCTAGTCCGACCTATCTCTTTGCGCAAGTTGGTGAGTGGTTTATATAGCAGGATGGGATATTCCATTCTGTTAATTGGGCTGACCTATTCTGTATATTCTGGTTGGCTGTTGACTTTGACCTGGATACTCTGATCAATAAATATCCATCATTATGCTGGGAGCTGTATTATAGCCCACCTTTTTTCTTCTGCCAACTGGACGCTAGTTGGGAACTTCCCTGCGCGGGTGAGTATCACAGTTGTAATTCTTCACGATCGAGTGTCGCTTTAATATGTTGAGAGCGCAGATGGCGATCAGCCACCATCCAAACGCCCGAAAATTTGAAAGCTATCCGTACTCCATGATAGTTTTGTGTTTTTCAAAATACTATTGACACCGGAGAAGCAACGCATCTGCACTTTAGATGAATTATTAAGACTTTGGAATAATAATAATACTTTGGAATAATATGCTATTCTGGACGATAATATCTTTAATCTTTATTTATACATTCTGACACGTAGTAATTAACTGACACTTGGACAATTTTCCCTGCATGAATTTCAATCTATTTGATTAATAATCAACAATGAATTATTGTTATGGGCATAGATGTGGATTGCTTTTATGATATCTGTTTTTTTTCTCTTTACACACACACACACACACACATATATATATATATATATATATATATATATATATATATATATATATATATATATATATATATATATTATATTATATAAAACCCACTGTGCTTTGCTCGGAAATTCTCATTCAATTCAAGGCTCGACCCTTCCGGTGTACCCACACCGATTTCCCCTTCGAACAGAGGCTCACTTGAGCGACTTGCACATAACCCCGTCATTGATTCTGGACATCATCTCTAAATTAGATCCCCACAAGGCTAGTCGTGATGATGGGATACCAGCCATTGTCCTGAAGAAATGTGCGCCTAAACTGGCCCCTGCCCTCTATAAATTATATAACTACTGCCTCAATGAATCTTGTTTTCCACCCTGTTGGAAGTCCTCATCCGTTGTTCATGTCTCTAAGAACTCTGGAGACCCTTCTGACCCATCTAATTACCGTCCTATCAGTCTCTTACCATTCTTCGGTAAAGTCTTTGAAGCTTTAATCAACGCCGAAGTGGTTATGCAGCTTACCTCCCATAATCTGCTCTCCGACAAGCAATATGGTTTCTGCTTTGCCCGTTCTACATCGGATATGCTTACGATCATAACTGAAATAGTTTGGCAAGCACTTCATAATAACAGAGAAACTCGTGCCGTGGCTCTTGATATCTCCAAAGCGTTTGATAGGGTTTGGCATGTCGGCCTTGTTCGCAATCTTCAGGGTTATGGAATTACAGGTCAATTGTTCGACTTAATACAATCATTCCTGTCGAACCATACATTGAAGGTCGTTCTCAACTGATTCTCCTCCAGCTCCTATCCCACGAAAGCAGGTGTTCCCCAAGGCTCTATCCTAGGCCCTACTCTGTTCCTTATCTTCATTAACGATCTTCCTTCCATAGGTTCCCAAGTAGTCATCTATGCAGACGACACTACTATTTACTCCAGCTTCAAAAACAAATCTAGTGTCGCCGACAAAACTAACATAGCCGTCTGTCTTGAAAATGACCTCCAACCGGTTGTGGACTGGGGCAGGTATTGGCTGGTTAACTTTAATGCCTCAAAAACAAAACTGCTCTCTATTACTTACCACTGACAACCATCCCTGCCCCCTTTAGAATGTGTGACGCTCAACTTCTCGAGAGCACATCTTTGCGACTGCTCGGTCTTACATTGACCGCTGACCTGAGATGGAACGAATACGTTGAGTCAATAGCTTCGTCCACCGCTAGGAAAGTTGGCTCCCTATGCCGCGCCAGGAAATTCTTCTCGCCGGAGTCGATCCTTCAAATCTACAAATCAACCATTCGCCCTTGCATAGAGTATTGCTGCCATATATGGTCTGGAGCCCCTTCTAATTGTCTCAAGGTACTTGATAAAATCCAAAGACGGATATGCAATGTAATTGGCCCTGATCTGGCATCTTTTCTGCAGCCACTCTACCACAGACGTGCCGTTGCATCCCTCTGTCTTTTTTATAAATACTTTCACGGTAACTGCTCCGATGAGGTGCTTTAGCTGGTTCCCAGACTTCATGAATTTAAGCGTTCAACTAGGCTGGCATCTCGCTCTCACCCTTTCACTGTCGAAACTATTAAATGTAGCCGTCTCTTCTATTCCAATAGCTTTATGTCTCGCACTTCTCACCTGTGAAACTCCATCCCCATTTCTTGTTTTCCTGATAGCTATAATCTCCAACTATTCAAATGTAACGTCAATCGATGTCTCCAAATGCCCTGATCTATCCCCTAACCGTCTCTTCATCCTTTCCTCTATCACTCCTCTTTGTTCTCGCTCCAACTCTGAAAGCCATTGCGTGCTCGTGGCTTCCCGCCTTGCTTGAGTTGAATGCTTAAATATATATATATATATATATATATATATATATATATATATATATATATATATATATATACTTCGTTCCTCTTGATCATAGTCCATACATTTTTACTTTTCATCTTTATTTCCTGTCAAGTTCCATTAAATCTCATTGGCTTTTCTCTGCGCCTCCTCCGAGTCCGTGTTTATTATATTCTCTCCATCTCCCACTTATTTACACTGAGTTTATACGGTTCGTCATAACTTATTTTGATATTTGCTTTCGCCAGAAGGACGAAGCTTCTGTCCACTCGAAAACATTTCATCCAAATTCGAATGCATCTAATTTTTTCCCTCTTTCGTTCTGATCTCTTTCAAAGATTTGCTCCAGGATAAGATTAATCCAAGCAAAACCAAAAAGAACGTCAAAAAGTATTACACATACAAAACTACACAGAATTATGGATATACGTGTGTTCGCGTCGATGAATATGTGTGATTCCTTATTCTTTGAATATATGTTTGGCCGTACGAAGATTTCTCAAGCACTAGTCAACCAGCCTCGTAATTATTTGTTATTCAACAAGAAACAACGCCTATTTCACATTTTCCATATCTGCAATGTTTCTTGGGTTTTTTTTTCTTTCAAAACCACGACGAAATGCCCATCACATATACATTATTTGACTGCCCTTCCGGAATATCCTTTAATATCCAAGAAATTCAAAATGTCCTCCCCGCTTTTTTATTATATTGCTTAATCTTCGTTTCGCAGCATACTTAATGCAATTCCCGATGAAGAATTGGTAACCTTTATGTCGAAGCACTATTTTCTTCGATGCGGTTCACCATGGTGACTTCTATCATCTGTAAAATCGAATCTTTACAGGAAAGAGAATAATCTATTTGTAGACGAAAAAAAAATGATGAAGGGAATTTTTTCCTCTAAATTCAGTGTTTAAAACCAGCATTCTAAACAAGTAATTCCAATCGTCACTCCTTCTGAGAACCTATTGGGAAGACGATCTAGGTTAACAGAAAATACTTAACATGTAACTCATAACTTAAGGACTATATTACTTTTAAATTATGAATTAAATTATTCTTAGTGTGGTACATGGCTAAATAGGTGGGACTTAAAATGCAGATATTTCAAATTGGGAGTACATACCTGATTCGAAAATCATCAAATTAATTTTTGTCTTAAATGGAAAAGATTCGAAAATCATCAAATTCATTTTTGTCTTAAATGGAAAAGATTCGAAAATCATCAAATTAATTTTTGTCTGAGATGGAGCATCAGCTACTCGGAAATACATTACCAACATCAGCTGTAATCTTCTTCTATGTGTTGCTTTCTTGAAGGCAATATAAACCTCAAAATATGTATCGGGATACGTTTACATACAAGGCAGTGCATGCTGGAAGTTTCGCTAATAAATGATGAGACCCGAGGTATCAGCGATGTAATTCTAGAGAAGTAATCTGAGAATACAAATGGTGGAATATGTTAGCAAGGACAAATGAAATGGTCACAGAGAGAAATTAAATTTTCTAGGACATATGATGAGAGAAGTGGGCTAAGATATTTTGAGCTGCGCAAGATTTATTGAATATAAGAGGGGTAGAGAAAATTATCGATTAACCTATATAACAATCTTGTGTGTATAGATAAACTGAACAGATATTGGGAAGAATAGCAAAGGCTCAGACATTTCTTACAACTATTTCTATATATCCCTTGATAATTTTTCATAGGTACTAAAACAGAAAATTAAAAGAAAAATTAATCCCCGTTTATTTTAAATATAAAATATAAATCCCGTATATTGTAAATACAAATTTGTTTACTTTTCAGCAATAATTCTGTAAAATATATGAACGGCGGCAACATTGCGTTAAGCTTTACTCAGCACCTGAAGATCACGTTGTGCATGAAACACCGAGTCGTGCTACCGGTGAGAATATATATATATATATATATATATATATATATATATATATTGTGGAAGCAGATCATTATTTAAACATATATTAGTAAAAATAACAGGCAATGAATCTCTATTATGTCTGATCGTGAGACGTTCTAATGTTCGTATGTTTGCTTTAATTTCTGGTGAAAATAAAGACAAAAATATCATCTTTCACGGTGGATATCTTTGTTTCATGTCTGTATGACCACTCTGAGAATGGCAGATGTGAGCTGAAATCTTAGTACCAACTTAATAAAAAATATATCTAAATATTGGACAATTTTTATCTTTATTTTCACCAGAGATTAATGCAAACATTCGAACAGCTCATGATCAAATATGATGGACATTCATTGTCTGTTACATTTAATTAAATATATATATATATATATATATATATATATATATATATATAGACATTCTAATTCTGCTTCTGGTGTTGTAGACATTTTCTTTAGAAAATAGTATATGACAAAATAAATGGAACGTAAATATAAATGACCAAGAAAAATACTATATATGTTCAATGCAATTATAAATGTACTTATATTTCGTTGATGATATATGTAGACTAAGATTATCATATCAGGCATTTTTTTAGAAAGAATAATCACGATTTGAGTCCCAAGAAAACAAATATGAACTTATTTGTGTATAAGATAAAAAGCTTTGAAAAGCAACAACATAGGGATAATTACAAATGACTTATTGTAAACAAAAGAGAATAAAAAATATTAATGATTCCCATCTTAAGAACAATAATATTTTAAGTAGGTAAGTAAGACTATGACTTTTTTCGAGTAAAGTTAGTTACTTATGTTCCTACTCAAATTTAAGCAATACTAATCAGAGAAGCAATAAATTAATATATCGAATATTAATTACAAGAAACCATTATGACAAAAATTGAAGACGATAAACGTGTTTGAAAGGCGTGGAGAAAGAAATATTGATGAATCTTGAAATAAAAATAAAACGTCGGAATGAAGTGTTGCCATTGAAAACAATGAATTGCTTGCGATATCCAAGTTGAAAAATAAAAGCTTTTTGCAAAATACTGTGACTTTAATGTGGACTGATAACTGAACAATATTATAGTAAAATATTAACAATGTCCATACAAACATTTACCAACAGTTCTTCTATTATTATTTTATTGTGGTGATCGTCTGAAGATTTTATATTTATTTAGACAAGATAGATACATGGAGGTTGTAGTTACGAAGTGGTATAATAAATATTGACCCTTAATATATCAAGTTGGCATGAGATAATAATAATAATAATATTTATATCCTTCTAAGAAATCTCCCTACAGAGGACGAAATATCTAGTCAAGCGGAAATAGGTTTATTCAGAAGGATACTGAAAATTACATGGACGGATGAATTATGCAACAAGGAAGGCTTTAAAGAAAATGGTAACAGAAAGAACGCGTAGAATTACTTGACCAAATAATGAAGTAGGATGGTTTGAAAAACTTAACCTTCGCTGGTCATATTGAAGGCAGGCGACATAAGGGTGAGCAACGTCGAATCTGGACTTTACCTAGATGAGTGACTGTAAGGCTGAGTGTGCGGGAACTTAAAATTCGTTATTGTGACATATGCGCAAAAAACTTGGAAAAGATATGCATCCACCGCTTCTCCCCTCAGCTATTAATTAATTAGTAGGATTTTATCAGTAAATTACTGTTATTTCCAAAAGAATTTTGTAACCGTAAATAACCTGAAAAAGGTTGATAAACCGTAAAAAACAAATATTAATCAGTAACATAATAAGTATTTTCAGCTAACCCGGCTCGTCCTTCCAATAAGTCTACGGAAGGAGTGTTAATTGGAATCTGAATTTCGAGAAAAACATTTTTGCAGTGGTTTTTCAAGATGTTTGTTATCAGGATTCTCACTAACTTTCTATTCAAGGCCGGACGATTTCTTGTAAGCATGAAACTGTCACCGCTCGATGTTGAATTCAATGTTCAGTGGTATATTTTCATACGCTCTATCCTTGATATTGAGCTCATTAACTCTTAAATATAGTATAACCGAAAACTATATTTTTATCATATATATATATATATATATATATATATACGCAGTATAAAAGAGGAATTACTGCCCAAATACACTATATATATATATATATATATGTGTGTGTGTGTGTGTGTGTGTGTGTGTGTACAACGCAGTATAAAAGAGGGATTGCTGTCCAAATACACTATTATATATATATATATATATATATATATATTGAATATAAAAGAATTATAATATTTTCTTTGAATGTCACATTCAATGAAACTTGTGAAGAAGCAACAATGCTGCAGAAAAAATATATATATACACAGACACACACACGCACAAGGTGCGATGTGTAAGTCGTCGCCATTTCATATTTTTAAATTCGTCCATGAGCATTGCTTGTTTTTCATTTTTTTCGACTTCGCAGTATAGTAGGGTCAGTTGGACAGCCATTGAGAGGAAAAAAAAGTACCATGACGCAATTCGCTACGCCAGAAATTTGGAAATTTGCACTGCTTGGCATTGACGCCAAAATCTTCACTAGGTACATATCAGAGTGTTTTGATGTCAATCGGATTTGTACCTGGCAGCCATTAGTGTCAGACAATTTCTGCGACTACATCACCTCTTATATCCTGCCAGCTATCTCCCCATATTTGGGCGGGGACCTAACATTACTCTTTGTTAAGCCAAAGATGAATTGAAGGTAAGTATTATGTTAGCATTCAGCGTTCAGAAGAGTTGCAGGAGATTTTCGAAAACGTCTGGAGGTCATAATATTTATGTCCAATTTTAGTAAATATATCGTTAAATTAAGATGTCGGTGTTTTCATTCTGCGTAATTTAAACTGTATATAGCCACCTAGTTCTTAAAAATAATATAATTTCCCAAACCTCTAAACCCCTATACAAGACTAATGCTGTGTATGTGTATACTTGCACATTCGGAGAATGTTTCTAGATAAATAAATAGCACAAAATGTCTTACATAGGATACATCACAACCACATTCTTTCGGCGACATACCTGCCACCTATCGGAAGAGAGTTCTATCAGAAACTACATTAATAAGCAGCATAAAGTCCATCATAACATTAGACAGAAACCATACCAAAATATTAGCAAGATCAAACTGTAAAAACAGACTTATGATCCCTGAAGCAATACTCATACAACAGAAAGAATCATCTATAAAAAAAAGATCCTCAAAATGTATATAAAAAATAAATACAATAAACACACACACACGTCGACGACACAACATTCTTACTCACGTCACTATACATGCAAGTTCTACAAAACTTAACATTTGTCTCTACCAAATGTGATGGTGACTGAAGAAAGTCGAAATCTATGACCATAATTCTTCTAAAATGAACTTTCTACAATTTCTAAGGAAACGATTATTCCTGACAAAGATTATTTGTAAATTCATGAAGTCGATCAATAAAATTAATAGCCACAAATCTATGCTATCTTTAATAGCATTTGACTTAAAGAATATATATACATATATATATATATATATATAGATAGATATAATTTTAAAAATAATTTATTTTAATATGTATCTATAATAGAGTAGATGCCTTCAGTATCTGTCTATATTTGAGATGAGGTATTATCTACACTATTTACATTATTCGGACTATTGTCCCCATCTTTGTCGCCATATTTAATCCAACGTTTCGGCCGTTGTACGCGCCGGCCTTCTTCAAGTGGTTGGAATGTCGAACTTAACCCTTTATTTCGCTCACTGGGGTAGACTGTTCTAGTTCCACCTGCCATGATTAATGGCTGTCAATTATCTCCTGTTAATTTCCCTCTGAAAGTTCTCCTTAACCGGGTATTGAACTCACACTCTTTGGGCCCTGTCACTGGATCTAACTAACTCCTTTATCCAATGCGCCATGTGTCCTTGAAGAAGGCCGGAGCGTACAACGGCTGAAACGTTGTAATAAATATGGCGACAAAGATGAGGACAATAATACAAATAATGTAAATAATATACATAATACCTCATCTCAGGAATTTAGAAAGTTATTAATTGTATCTTCAATTATTTTTTACCGGTCTGTATATTCGGGAAATCTTGTCAAAGATAAATATGCGCTCTTCGGCAGGATTCGAACCTGCGTCTCCTTCGACAAGGGAAACCATTGTTATATCTTACTTACTTACTTCAGACCTCTCAACCACGAAGTGCACCGAGCAAATTTAAATTGAGCCGTGCAAACGTATGTCTTTGTCACATTTAAAACATTCATATCTGCTCAGTTTCGTACACAAACGTAAACAAAGTAATTTCTGTGATTTTTTTTTATTTATGTATCCGCCATGTTTTATTTTAATAAACAAGAGGCTATACAAATTCAACAAGCACCGTAGTAGCAAATGTACGGATTCGTCACCGAGAATAAACGACTAACCATCCAATGTTCGCCCTCTCAACAAGAACTCAAAAGTTTTCCGGGCTCTTTTATTTTTTGCCAAATATGCAAATGTGCAAAGTTCTACAAGGTGGCCGGAGAAAAGAATGTTAAAATAAATTATCGTTCCCACCCTCCTTCATATACAACAGCTGAGACATCAGCAAACTAATTATGTAGGATGTGTTAGCCTCCACGTTTCCACAGTTTCTTGAATTTGCTGCTCGTTTTGGGTCTCAAAAGATTAACATTATTGTGTACACAGAATCTGCAATGTCGATAATTCCTAAGAAATATTTAGGTGAAGTAGTTATTTTAATATTCCCATTGTGTCCGCTAACGGAAACATTATTGTACGATCAGGACAAGTTGCATTATGTATGCCGATGTAGAACCTCAGACGGTACTTCCTCTGGACGTTTGTGGCCACAGATACCGCAAACTCTGACAGTCGACTGAATAAGAAATATGATGATTAACACACCAATTAACAGATAGTCGAACAAGAAGCCGACTACTGAAATTCTGAACATCGTAGCGGATTAAGTTAACACTGTATTTTAAACACCAAATAGAAGGCAGGAGTATGCAGTTATTAACAGACAACATCGTAATACATTCAAAAAGACAAACTTCACTGAAATTTGACAGACAAGAACGTTAGTGATAATTCACATATAAAAGGTAGTCAGAATATTTTAGCTGATTGGGCAAATGCTACTTTTTCTATAGATGTATGTGCTTTTCGGAAACAGTGAAGCTACTTATAAAGAAATTAGATATTTCCATGGTCGGCTGAAAGTGAATCCTATGAATAAAGATAAAACTATTCTATGCAAAGTTCATTACCCTTTTCACGACCTTTTCTAATGCAAGAGCTCCGAAAATTAGTATTTAACGATCTTCATAATCTATCATATCTCGGATTATCTGCTTCAATGAAAATAAGATCGAGAAACTATTGGCCGAAAATGAGAAAATCAATAAAACATGGTGCAAAGAATGTTAACATTGCCAAAAATCAAAAATACAAAGAGTAAACTTTAGACACTTGATTTACCTTCTAATCGTTTATATACATTGCAACTGGGTCCCTTAACGCCAATGAAAAATCCTACTGACGCCTATCTCTATTATTGGTATTGTTGTATCGGAAACCTACCGCTCCTCTTGAAGATGAACTTGTCTGCGTCTGTGAACAAAGACTTTAAATAGTGGCATGTCAGTTGACATGAGGGGAGACAGATAGACAGAGAAGTTCTTGGCTGAGCTAGTTATTGACTACTCAGGCGATTTCTGTACCTTTTTTACCAACCTATTAATACCCTTTTTATTGTTACGTGTTATTTGATGTTTGTCTCTACTAACCCCAAATCAACATCATAACAGGTATTTAAAAACGTGTATTGATAAAAGCATGTCAATTGACCGAGATTTCAACACAATAATTTTCTACAGATTTCTTTGACACGTGGATATGCAGATTTGGAGTTCGCCTTCATGTCGTTATAGACATGATTAGTCAATTCGAATCGGAATTCTTTTCATGCCTTCTACAAACAAATTAATTCATAGAACGGATGCATCGAATTTTGAAAATGGTAATCATTGCCAGAAAAGAATCGTTGTTTTCACCTCTACCTATTGTTCTTTTCGGAATCAGAGTAAATTTCGAATTACCCATTTTTTTATTTCTGTAATATGAGTCAACGCACAACTTTCTCAAATATTGATCGACACAAGCACAGACGACGACATTGGTATAACAAATTCACAAATTTAGAATTTAGCCAAAGAAATGGAGAAATGTGTTACTGACATTTGCATGTAGCAAAAGATCTAAATACTCGCAAATATATTTTGTTACAAACAGACAGATCTCGAAAGTCCCTGGAAGTGCTGTACACAGGTATTAAGCCTTAATCAGAAATACTTTACAATAAAAAATTCTGATGAGGTGAACAATGCCATCTCAATTGACAAACTAAAGCCTACATTAATTCTGGAAACTAAGACTGCTAGAGATTTTGTTCTATCTCAACCGGAATCAAACCGCCCTCTTTGAAATTCCGAATTCCTTAATGCAGGCAACAATACAGCGTAAAAGTCTAAATCTGAAAGAACGATAAAATGTTCTTCAGGACGGAAAGTGTGTGATGATTGAGAAATAATGAAATAAATGCAAATCACAAGAGAACAAAAATTTAACTATCCCCCAAAATAGATGGATAATAAAAATCGTCAATCAGGCAAACCCAGAGAGCGACCAACAAATCAGAAAGAGCTCACAAACTTGATGCAAGAAAAGGGATAAACAAATAACAAGGACGCCAAAATTTCACCATATCTAAAATAAATAGTTCGACGAACCAATCAGACAGCTTTCACAACCAGGATATAAGGCCCCGAGCCAATGAGAAGCGACTATAGATTTGTATATAAACAGATGGAAAATTAACCCAGGCTAACATGGATGGATTCATTTTATTCATTCTTGTCCAAAAATATAACCGACTATATGTGGTAATCTCATATACATTTATTTTATCTATTCTCCAATGCTGTAACTTCTCAGAGACTAAATATAACATTTGCACGACTAGCTGGCAACCTTAGACGGCTTAACCCTACTTGCTACATTGAAAACCAAGATACCAACCTCCGCCACGTATTTGAGACGCGGTTACTCCATTAGGATAATTACATACATACAAATATGCATATATACATCCATATGTATATATTTACTTCGTTCCAGATAACTCTTTATCTTGTATGCACCGGAACTTCTATAATTGAACTCTTGTAACTTCTATAATTGTAACTTCTATAATTGAACTCTTGTAACTTCTATAATTGTAACTTCTATAATTGAACTCTTGTAACTTCTATAATTGTAACTTCTATAATTGAACTCTTGTAACTTCTATAATTGTAACTTCTATAATTGAACTCTTGTAACTTCTATAATTGTAACTTCTATAATTGAACTCTTGTAACTTCTATAATTGTAACTTCTATAAACTTTGAACTTCTATAATTGTAACTTCTATAATTGAACTCTTGTAACTTCTATAATTGTAACTCTATAATTGAACTCTTGTAACTTCAACTTCTATGTTATTATTTTGTATTATTATATTGGGATATAGAAAGATTGATTATTGTATCCTTCAGAACGTTGGGCATTAATAATATTTTTATCATTACACAAGGCCAATCGACAAATCAATTGTACCGTTATATATAGAGGGAACGAATGTTGTAAAATAAACAACTCATCCTAACCCATATCATAAAATATTAGGTTTTTATGGTAAAATGAAGCCTATTTACCTCGTGTGGTCATGTGTAATGCTTGTTTTATCATAAAAAACGGAATACCCCATCTATAAAGTGAGAAAGTAAATTGTGTTAGTAATAAATATGTAAGGTTACATTGTGTTTAAAATAAAATTATCTTTGAGTTCTTGTAGTAGTTAACTAATAAAAATCTCATTATTGTAGTTGATTCTAATAATTCGAAACCTAGTGCAGTTTCAGTTCTTTGATTTCATTTCCAATTCTTTCATTCATCTTGCAATATTCTTCGTCATTTTCCTAAGCGTTCCAGTAATAATTCTAATTCTATTGTCACTTTATTCCATCTGTTTAATTGTCGGGCAATATTCAGACATTTTCCCTGCCTTTTCATTTTACTCTTTAATTGTCGCTGTAACCTCATTTACTTGACAGATCTTCTTTTCGTTAAGATGACTAAATCTGATTTCTTCGCTTTGATAAGAACGATTAATTTGAATTTCAAATTCTCAAAGGATGCTTTTATTATTATAGTATCGTCACTGTGTACTTCGTCCACATGATCGAAGAGGACTTATTTTCACAGTTCCTTGTATATCGACGTTCCTATAAAAATAGTAGTTTTAAATTCAGCGTGAAACGTTTCTACATTCACTTAATATATGACTGACAGTTACACTTCTGTCTCGGTGCCAACCGTATTTGTGTCTTGTCTATTTTCGCTTTAATGTCTCTCGTTTTAATGCACTTGTACTGAGTTGCTATAACGAGAGATCGTATTCAACCTTTGTAAGTTTTTTCAATGAAACTATAACCAGGCCATTTCATGTGAAACTCTTTATTTGTTTCTTAAAGTCTTCATACTATTAATAATACAAGTTTCCTCACATCCTGGCTATATTCCTCTCTATACGGTCTGACCATTATTCTTAGCCCTTTTTTGAAGACTGATTCTTGTTTTAACATTCTGCAAGAGAATTTGGTGCAATACTCTAATATGTTTTTATCCTAAATGATGTGTTCGTTCAGGAGGTAGGGATTCATGGCTCTCAACAACTTTCTATTTTTTTAAGCCCTTGGCAAAATACTTATTTTACTGTCCCATCCGTTCAAGGTTCTGTATCCATTTGTCTTTACCGCCTTTAATATGTCATTTGGGTTGCAATTTCTTTACATATTTTCTTCAAAATTTCACCTGTTTCCTTCTAGTACTATGAATAAGTGTCTCTTTTCTTTCACTTGTCGTTACTTACTTGCCCTGTCCATGGCATTCTGAGCATCCTTTTGTATACCCATGTCTCCGTTACCTCAAATCTCTTATTCATCTGTAAGTGAATTGCCCAGCATTCCGTGTCATAGAAAAGTACTGATATTACATAGTTGAGCACGCTTTTATTTGTTTCTAACGATATTCTTCCTTGTTTTTACAGCATGTTGATATTTTGAAAAGCATCTTTTCCTATTCCAAGGTGTTATCTTCATTCCGTTTCATACTTGCAGCCGTCTTAAATAATTTTAACTTCTTCACTTGTTTTGGAGCTTGCATTATCTCCAACTCTTGGGAAAAGTTTTGATATTTTTAAAGCATTTCATCACAAGCAAGACGATGAAACTAGTATGACAAGGGGTTACAGAGTGAAAGAGAATATCATTATTAAGTAGAGAGAGAGAGAGAGAACAAAAAAAGAACAGAAGGACATACCATAACAGTGCACGTGGTATTTAGATTTTTGAAGATCAAGGTTAGTTGGAAAGGAAGAAGATCAGAAGAGACATCCACAATCAAGAAACTGTTAACATAGAACTTAGAGTTACGTCTAGCCATTTCAACTGTAAGATGGTGGGACCTTCCCACCAATCTAGCACTGCGCTTAAATTCATAAACTCTACGCATCATAGAGGAAATCTTATCAGAATGCAAATATTTACAGAAAATGTACAATGCAAATATTTACAGAAAATGTACAGGCAGTGGAAAGTGACTGAAGCCGAAATGCCAATTAAAATGCAGATAATTCTTTGGATTTTAACACGAATCTCTAAATGCATCAACAGAAGCAACGAATCAGATTTAACAGGCATGTTTAATGCTAGACATATAAATATATACGATAGATTCTGGCGATTCTCGTTTGAAACAGTGAAACAACTTTACCTAAGAAGAAACCTCCGTGGCACAATTCTCAATAGGAAGCTTTAAAATATCTCTCCGTCGCAAAGCAAATCTGTAAACCCCTACTTCGACTAGCTCTTGGGCCTTGTATAAAGTGAACATTAGTAACAGAAAAAAATCAGTAGGCAGCAGCTCTATTATTTCGTCTATTAAATTCTATTGTTGTTCTCTCCAAGAACTTTCCTGCTGTTACCATTAATTTTCTGTTTTCTTGAACATCTTTCTCTTTGATAATCCGCTTCTCGTTCTTGCTCTTTATATTTATTCTTTATTCTCCATATTCTTTTACAGATGATGAATTACACTGTTCTGCGTTTTAACAAGATACGCTGCAGGTGCAATCCATAATATATGCATATATATATGCACAAACACCTGCATCTTGTTGGCTCCAACTGTGAACCTAACACTAAATATATATACATACATAAATACATTTATATTATGAAATGAACAAAGTCTGACAATTATTTTAAGACATTTTTATGTATATACATTCTTTTTATAGATACAAATATTTAAGTAAATGCTCTGTTTATAATAAACAGTATTAAACAACATTCAAGCCGGTAAATGTTGTTTAATACTATTTATTATAAACAGAGCATTTACTTAAATATTTATATCTATAAAAAGAATGTATAAACATAAAAATGTCTTACGAAAACACACACACATATATATATATATATATATATATATATATATATATATATATATATATATATATGAATCTAAAGAGCCAGGAAAACCTACCTAGGTTTCACGTATATATCTTTTTTTTATCCCTTATTTTCTTTTGGACATTGGTTTCTTTAATTACAAGCCAAAATACTTAAGGTTTTTCCAAACGCGTATAACTATTTATATTATTATTATTATTAGTAGTAGTAATAGTAGTAGTAGTATGTAGTATATATATATATATATATATATATATATATATATATATATATATATATGTTCTCGGTTCGTCTAAGAAGAGATTTTAAAAGACCTGAATATTAGCTATTTGATTATATATTTATGGACGTCTCCAGCCGAAAACTTTTCAGTCTGACTTTTTTAGTGTTCTCACGTATACGCAAGAACAGTTTGTATTCAACTGTAAGATGACTATACCACTGTCCCTCTCTAACATTTATTTCATTTAATTCATTTAGCTCTGGTACCCTGTTTATCTAATCCTCTCAGTTAGCGTTGAAAGGCTCTCTTTTCATAATTTTCCGACGTTGAAATAAATAAACTAATAAAAATATAACAGTCAATCTATGTGATTTTTAGCTCAATAAATTTTATCGCAATTTTCCTTCATTTCAAATAATTCGTTTTTTTTCCTTTGTGTAGAGACTTATTAAATTCTGTGTCTTTTATCGCCAATATTTATCCAATGATTTATTTTCTTTGTATAATATTTCAAACTTACAACAAAAGCGAGTTTGACAGGTGCACATATAAATGAAATCAATTACCAAACGGAAACAGATGGAATGTTGTACATAATACGCATCGTGTATAAAAAATATACCAAATCAGTTTTAATCTGATAGAAACAGAATTCCTATAAATTTCTGTTAATTACCAGCAACGTCCTGCTATAATTTACAGCATAAAAAGTTTATGTTTTAATTCTATTTCCTTCTGATAATAAAAGCGGGATTTGAAATTAAAGCGAACTTAGTGCAATTAAAAAGAAATAATTCTTGCAATTGTTTTAGAACAATGCAAAAATTATGCTTAAATCAGGGAATGAAATCTCTGTTAATACATAAGAACGGAAAGGGTGATTATAATGCTTAGAATTGATGCCAATAGAATTCAGTTTATTTATGGTTGTTGAAAAGTTCTGTTTCGACCAGATGAAAGTTTTCTGCATTCCATATTCTATAGAAGTCAAAACCTGAATAAGCGACAAACTAATAAATTCTTGAATGTCTAAGATGAAGGATTTTCATGAATATTTTTTAACAATTTACCTTGTTGCTTTTTATAGGAACAGGCAGCTCTTTTTAATTTTTATAAGTATTCCGTTGTTTGGATCGTAAATCAAGAAGTCAAATTCAAATCTTCTACGTTATTTGAACTCGCATCCTGTATTATTATGGTCTTGTTAACATGAACGGAGACTTATAGTTTGGCCACTGAGAATAAACAGCAGATCGTCATAAAAGACAACCTTTCTTTTCTTAATATGTAAAAAAATAAGAATAAGTCTTAAAAGGTCGTTTTGAGTTCTTCAACAATTTAGTAAATACCTTCGATAGTTTCCTCTCGTCATCTATTTTGTTATATACAGATTCTTTTCGTTGTGACAATGATATTTACAGAAAGAAATGTGCAAAAAATATTAACTTATGTACATCGCTTAGAGAGAAATGGCAAAATTATTCAAACCAAATGATTTTAAGGTGATTTTCTGTGTAAATAAAATAACCACGAAAATGTGTGAATAAAATAGAATAGGGTTTCTCAGATTTACTGAAAATAGTGGAATAGAAATGCATACCCATTCCTTTACATTTATAAATAATTTCTTTATAATTATCAATTATTTTTAAAAATCCTTCGAAGAAATTTCTCATCAATATTTTGCAAATGACCTAAACTTAATAGATACATTGAGAAAGGAAAAAGAATGGTAGATGGATAGATAGGGAAAGCGAGAGATAGGAATAGACACAGATTGATATAAAGATGGATTCCAATATTATTATTTCAATTTTATTCAAGTCTTCCTCTTTGAATATACCGCTTTACTCATTTTTTAATGCCATGTCCATCCAGGATGTAGGCGATCATGATCGCCACACACTCCTTTTCTTTAAATCTATTAATTCCTATGAGCTCAGAATGATAGCGAAGTGCTTTCCTACCTGGTTAAATTCAGAATATTCTTTCTCCTAAACGGGATGACAGCTAAGGTTTAAAGTGCCCAATCTATGCTGCTATTTTAACTCAAACCCGAAACGAATGAAACAATCAAGTTAGGAATTTCATCTCCGCTCGCCAATAACCTTTTCATTGCTCGTGGTTTTTATCCAACCTACGGAGATCAAATTCTGAATACAACGTCTGGGGTACATTATACATGTATGCACATTGATAATCATGTAAGGAGTTTTGTGTCTTGTGTCTGTGTTGTAAACAATTTTCGAATGTGAAGAATAATCTTATTTTTGAAGAAACCTCTGAAAGTTAAAATAACTTTTAATGAAAAATTGAAGTTTGTAATTCAGGAAACTTATTTTTATCAAAATATTGATAGCTTAAAAGAATGCATTCCTTTCTAATTCCATCTTTCATATACATACATATATATATATATATATATATATATATATATATATATATATATATATATATATGTGTGTGTGTGTGCCTGTGTGTGTTAGCGTGTATGTGTGCGTGTATTTATTATCAACATATAAAGAAACAAAACATCATAGGAATACAAAAATGTCGGCAAGCCCGAACATGACAACGGAGATGGATAATAGATGGCGCTAAAGTTTACTTGAATGTAGAAGAACGTGTGATAAACCGAGGAGATTTTGACCAAATGGAAGACGAAGAGATTATATAAAGTGGTTTACTTATAAGATATGGCAAGGATTAACCATCATAGAAGAATTTGAACAGCAGTGACAAAAATGACCGCCGGTGAAGATGATTTATATATTGGATGCATTGGAACAATTATCATCATTTCATATTTTTAATTTTGCGCATGCACGTTGATGGCTTTTGATTTTTGATGGCACATTATAGTAGGGTCAGATGGGCGCAGGCTGTGAGGAAAAGAGCAGCATGACACAATTCACCCTACAAGAAATTTGGAAACGGCATGCTGTACTGCTTGGCATTCGCGGCGGAAGCTTAATACGAACATTTTAGAGTGTTTAGGTGTCAATCTCAGGACAGTACAGAGGATTTGGAAAAAAATTAGATGAGTCTTATAATGATTACGAAGGTGTTTAGAATGGTCACTAGTGATGGCGACGTTATACTTCCATTTATTCTTCACACAGGGCCCAAAAATAAACACGGGGGCTAACAACAAATACATTCAGTAGGTAGTGCTTCCCTTGGTCAAGAGGGTGGCTACTTGAAGACCCTATATCTGGCAACGGAACTCAGTACCATGCCACACAAGCAGAAGAATCCAATTATTGTTGTCAGGCCACTAACACTCAAGACTGCAATACTGTTGATTGTTATATGTGGACGCATGGAAACCAATAAAATCCCTTCTACTACCAAAGATGAACTGAAGGCTAGGATTTTCGCCGCATTCACCAACTTAAACAAGGAGACCGCCCAAAAGAGATCCAGGACATTCCGAAATCGTCTGGAGACCGCGGTGAAGACAATTGTGGTTTTATTGAATAAATTAACTCTTTAGAATTTCAAGATATTTTGTGTAATTAATACACACACACACACACACACACACACACATATATATATATATATATATATATATATATATATATATATATATATATATATATATAAAATAATAGTAAAGGTAACAAATTCGCTGGTACATAATCCAAATGGATCCTAGTAATATAAAGTATGTATTTATTGTTACAGAGCAAATAATTAATAAACAATAAAATCCAAAATCACTTCACATGGGGAATTAGTTTATTTCGGCAGACGAAAATATAGATCGTCTGTCTTGTCAACCGCCAGATGATATTTTCGTCTGCCGAATAAGCTTATCTCCATATATCTCCATATGAAGTGATTTTGGATTTTTGTTTTATTATATATATATATATATATATATATATATATATATATATATATATATATATATATATATATATATATATATACAAATATAGGATTGTATACCGAATAAATTATTATATTATGATTCTTAAAATATATATATATATATATATTTAATTTTCTTTTTCAACATCATCACTTGATAAGACACAGAGTGTGTTGAAACAAAATGGCTATTTTTGTAGTGATTTTATAACATACTTATGTTATAATTTTTTTTTTATAAAAATATATATATATATATATATATATATATATATATATATATATATAAATTTATTAATCCACAAAACACTTTCATGGATTACAGGATTAGTAGTGATAATCCCAACATAAATATATGCACTCCAGCTCTAGAATTTTATAATAAACTAAAAATAACATTCCTAATTACTAATAGAATTTACATGATTATCAATGTGCATACATGTATAATGTATCGCTAGAATCTTACCTACTCCCACGTATTACTAAACCCTATTTCCACCTTTCCTCCTCTACCTCTCACTCTTAGGGCGTTTGTGAGATGATGTGCCTAAACTTTTGACCAGTGTTTATCAGCAAGAAAAAAATATCTACAGACCTGTCAACATTTAACACACCATCCATTCTTCACCAAACTGCTGTCAACAAGCACTACTGTTTCACTCCGCCACCTTTTTTGTTTTATGTCTATTTTTTTCTTCTCAAACAAATGGAAAAAGGAAGTGACATTTCACATACGGCTTGCCTACAAACAGGATTCTTTATAACCATTTTCGATTCTCACCCGTCGAAGTGCAGTTGAAATGCATTGAAACGAATTTGCATTTTTGTAGTGAGTAAAATGATTTACTCTATATGATAAAATTATAACGATTATATATATATATATATGTGAAATATGTATGAGAAAGTGGAACAAGTTTTTTGCGTGACACATTTCGGCCTTTATGGCTACATCGGACTAATTTTATGTTTACGGTGAAGCGACGATAGATGCGCTCATACGAGAGACGCTGAGAATTATAAATTTAAAGAGGATTTTTTTCTTACTCTGTATTTTGGCTATATAATTGTGTCGATATTCTTTTTTTTTCATTTTGTTTGTGTTTACATTACTTTTGTTATTAAATATCCGACATTATTGAAGATCAGCCAAGAATGGTTAAATGTAGTACAAACCTAGACTCAAATTTACTGCTGATGATCTAGCAATTAAATCACTTTCTAAACATTTCGTCTGTGTCGTTTTCTCTTTTAATTAGAATTGCATTTTATATATCAACATTTTGTTCAGTCTTGTCACGATGAGTAAGTAAAGCATTTAATGCGTTGCTTTGTAAAATATCCCTTTTGTGCTCACATAGTTTTTTATTTAAATATATACACCTTGTGATAATTATTACAGTTAATAGAGGAAATTCCTCCTTGAAGTTCTAGCTCATTATTTTGTCTTTTATTGCTGTAGTCATAGTTGTGACAAATGTTGAATTTAGACCAAGTCTTTTCAATTGTAAATTGTGATAGAGTTAGCGGGCACAACATTTTTTATTCGTTGTGTTTGTCAGTAACCACTCCCCCCACACCACCACTTTTCTATTTTGTAATATTTTATAATCCTTTCGTTTTGCCGTGAAAAATTAAAAAAGGATATTGGAGGAGCTTGATATTATTTTCAGTGTTTTCCTCCCTTTCTTGTAAATGTTGAGGGCTGCATATTCTGAATGCTCTTACGCAGAATTCGATGATTATTCCGGATTTTATTTTGTTGGGAATTTATGACGTCATATTTATTAGTTGATTTTCGGTGCATGCTAAGTTTTAAGCTACTCTGAACTCGGTGTAGCATGAAATCTAGGAAAGGTAAAGTAATATGTGCCTACATTCCATATGTAAATTCTATTGTATGTTCTACTTTGTTTAGTTTATATACAATATCAGCTATAAATCAGTTGTCCGACGAAACTTATTTCCACTGTCATACACCTTTTCCCAAATTTTTTTTATATTAAAATGTATCCTTATCATATATATATATATATATATATATAATTTAACTCTTGAAAATATATTTCAATTGAACACTGTTGAATGATAAGCTAATTCTACAAACAATAGTAACTTGTGTTAATGCGAAGCACTTCAGTAAAATGAATGGAGCACTCCTGCTTTTTGACATTTGTTTACATTGTAAAAACAATACGCTAGATTTAGCTGCCCCATTCTTTCGAATGAAGATAGCTCAGTGGTAGAAAATCTGATTGACACCAAATCGGTTGAGTTTCAATCCTGGCTTGAGGCATTCGAATGTCTAGTCGCACTGAAGAGCTGTGATGCAGTGAAACAGTACTGTCTGTGAATGACATATATATATATATATATATATATATCCATACATATCCCTTTCGAACGAATCAGTAGTCACCATTTCACCTAATATCTGTATAAGTAAGGACTACTTACCTTTGTTGCACAATAAAACACATGTTGGGCCAGACCTGTGACTGCATGTAATGCAAATAATTTTACTCTATTTTATTTTCTTTCTTTCTTTCTTTGCGTTATCAATCTACATATCTATTTGATTATTTTCTTTCTTTCTTTCTTTCTTTCTTAAGAAGAAAGAAAGAAAGAAAATAATCAAATAGATATGTAGATCGATAATGCAAAGAAAGAAAGAAAGAAAGAAAGAAAAGAAAGAAAGAAAAGAAAATAGATATATAGATAGATAATACAAAAAAAGCAAGAATGGAGATAGATCGATGGTGAGATCATGTTAGAAATATCATGCATAGATAGATAGATAGATAGATAGATAGATAGATAGATAGATAGATCATGCCTAGATAGATAGAAATAGTGTCAGATAAACATTCATGCAAAGAGTAACAGCGAGATACAGAAGTAATTGAATATAAAAAAAATGAAAATCCGATGTCTTTCGAAAACGATAGTATTTTCCTTACTTAAGACCGTTTTAACCTTTGCCATTTATTTCCCTGGCTGTCAATCATGATTCTCATACCGCTCCCACATTTCTCTCTTTCTCTTTCATTTTATTTCACCTTTTACTCATATTATATTTTCTCTCTCTCTTTCTTTTTCTCGTGTTCTCTTTTACAATCATTTCACTTCCTTATCAAATCCTTTCTTATTACGTCTCTTCTCACTCTATTTCTTGAACTACACCACGACACATTTTATGGCGTCCCCATTCCTAATATCTTCCCAAGGACTCGCTTTTCATCTTCTACACTGTCCGACCTTCCATGAATTTTAATATTATCAAGGTCAAACATGACATAATCCTCCATGAAACTAATTATTTTCGACAAAGCGCATGCGCATTCTGAACAATTCTTAAATTTACTTTGCTCGTGCGTTAACTCCCTTTTGAACTTACCCAATGTGTAAATTCAAACACTGTGCACACCACAATAATATAAAGAGTCATACACACACATACATGCATGTACATAGATGCATACGGGATAATCTCGAACCACGAATAAACATTCGAACACTAGTTTTAACAAGCAAATATTAAAAGACAAAATGACAAACATTCTTTGAGAAGGCTTGGAAGCTTACACGTATTAAAATAGACGGATTTATAAGAGAAAAAATATCCGCACATATATACACTTACAGGGAAAAATACTGAACTACATAGGTAAAAACATACAGTGGGTGCATCTGCCGAATACTGATAGATATCGGCTTATTGTATAATAATATGATCCTGATATAGGGCTGTTATTCTATTACTGCTTCAGTCTACACGAAATTTAGTGTCACGTAGTTCTATCCTGATAAACTATAGGCCATACGTTTGGAGACACGTTCTGGATTAAAAGTTGCGTGCATTTTTCAAAACTTATTTACTTCGGGTCAGAAGGACTGTCTGTTTCTGAAAGTCTGTATTAAACGAGATTATCTGCCTAATTTTTTTCCACACTCACTGATGGAAACTTTGTGAAGGGTTGAGACGACCACACTCTACACATTTTCCTTCCAAGCATTGCCATAAAATAAAAGTGAGAAAAACGTTATAACTTAATATGCATGTGGGACTCTGTCACATATGTTCCAAACGCTTTTAGCTTTCTGGCACACTTGTGTTTGTTTAGCACCAACAGGGCCCACTTAAGACTTTTACTTTAACTATATTGAACAGAAACTTAGTTTCATCTTCTGGGAGAGAGGACATAAGCTGTCACAAGTCCAGTTCACTAAAATCAAGAGTTCACCTTCATAATAAATCCTTCATGGTGAGAGTCTCATAGTTGTTCTAACCAGAAGGCCACACGCGCTAATTATGTGCATGAAACTCAGAATTGGAGTAAACGGTAAGAAACAAATGTATATTTATTATTAGTAATAGTATCAAAAATAGCTAACAACTGAAAGAAAAGAGAAAAAGGTAGAAAATAAAAAAATAGTAAGGAGTGAATGTAACGAGGAAAAGTAGAAAAACAACGAGATTCTAACAGTATACACATACACGCAGACGAGAAAATCGGTGCGCCCGCATACGCTCCAGCACGAACGTACACCAAGATGCACATGCGCACACACGCACACACAAACACAATATGAAAAAAACACCAATTCTACAACAATCGAAAGTGCATATATATATAAAAAATTAAGAAATCCTGGATCACCACTGCTTGTGAGTACGGTTTTCATTTGCATAGAATCTCTAGCCTGAGCTTCACAAGTGTTTCCGGTGCTTCAGTATATCAAGCAAAATTCAATTGAAGACCTTGTTGACAGAATTGGGTGACATGACGTGTCCGACAAAACTGATTACCCTAATATTATAACAAATGCAGAATATGCCCTCATTTTAAAGTAAATTTTGACGGGTAATGCGAAATAGATCTTTCACAAAAATGTTCAGCGAAAAAGATCCTGGGCTTAGCGTCATGGGTCAACTTTATCCATCTCAAAAGCAGGTCTTCTTTCTAAGAAAGTTATACTGTGCATCTGGCGGGATTGGAAAGGAAATCCTGTACTAGGAGCTTTTACCAAGCAAGCAGTCAATCGATTCTGGAACGTACTTCTCGCAACTGGACAAATTAAATGCATCAAATCAAGAAAAACGCCCACATGTGTCGAACAGGATAGTGCCAGAGCTCACGTTGTTGCAGCTTGGCTGGAATGTGTTACCCCACCAGAGATATTCACGATATATTGCTCCTTTTTCATTTATTCAGGACCTTGTAAAATAATCTTCATGGTAAAGACTCAAGATAGATAGATAGATAGATAGATAGATATCTTAATTTATACATACACACCAATATCGGCAAATATACACTATTTACATTATTTGGACTATAGTCTTCATCTTTGTCGCCATATTTACTACAACGTTTTGGTCGTTGTACACTCCGGCCTTCTTCAGGTGGTTGGAATGTTAAACGGAACCCTTTATTTCGCTCACTGGTGTAGACTATTCTAGTTCCACGTGCCATGTTTAATTGATGTCAGTTATCAGTCATCTTCTGTTAATTTCCCTCCGAAAGTTCTCTACTGGCTTAATCGGTTATTGAACTCACACTCTTTCGGTCTTGTCACTGGATCTAACTAACGCCTTTATCCACTGTGCCATGTGTCCTTGAGACAGATACTGAAATATCAGCAAATATTAAAAAAAAAAACACGGCATGCATGCGCACACACAAACACAAACAAGCATAAACAATTAACCAAAAGGTTAGTCAAAAAATATCAAGCCGCCATATAAAGTGACACAGTAAAAAATGTCCAGCTGAACGAGATAAAATGGGCCAATCCTATATAAAGCAATTTATCGAAAATATACATAAGCAAGGTCAAAAAAGGTCAGCACAATGCAAAGTAAACAATCACCAAGAAACCTACACCACTTTTAGAAACAGCAAAAAAGTTAAATATAAAAACTGATAATACATCACCCATTAAGTGAATAAATCACACACTCACAAAAAATAGCAAATTACACCAAATTATACATCAATATAAATAAGTTGTCAAGTTACAACAGAGAAGACAATAGCCCTAAAGAGTGAAGGCTTTACAACAATCCGTTCACGAAATTTCGAAGTCGGCATGACTGAAATAACACCAAACAGTTAAGTGACATATTTCTCCACATTAAAACTGTTAATGCTCTACCCTTACCATTTAATATCGAGCACTTTAAGAGAAAAATCTGCCTGCTTAAAATGTCTTCTGACCAGTAAATCACGGAAAAAGTGGCAACAATTTTGGCACCTAACACACTCTCTATAATCTTCCACAGACAAACTGTTTTGCTGTATCACAGCTCATCAGTGTGGCTAGATATCCGGTTGCCTCTAGCTAGGATCAAAACCCGACTGAATTGGCGTCAGTCGAGGATTCTACCACTAGGCCAATGGCGCACAGCAGTGATGAAGCTGAATTTAAGAGTATTTATTTTTAGATAAACACACATGACTGAGAGAACTCGATTCGATTTACCGAAGAATCTTGCATTATTACCTGTAATAGTCACTGTTTACAAACCCACACTTTCTCCCCAGAGTGCTCAATTGAAATCAATTTTTCCGGAGCATATATATATATATATATATATATATATATATATAATGAAAAAAACAGACCACTTTAAGGTACCATTACAATAATTTATTTTCGTTGTTGTAAGTATTACCTGATGATCCGGAGTCCTTCAAAAAGGATTTTGGTGAAATAAATTATTGTAATGGTACCTTAAAGTGGTATGTTTTTTTCATTAAATATTAGCTCTGGATTCACATTGAGCTCTCAGGATTTCATCCTCCTTGGAATTACCCATTCCGTTTACCAATTTCTTCGTAACTTATATATATATATATATATATAACTTTTCGTATTAACGCAGCTTTCCACCAGGGGGCCATCCTTACTCTTACCCTGTTTTTAATTTTCATTAATGAACTTTCCCATAACATCAGCTCTTATCTATGCTGCTGATGCTGATGCTGATACAACCAATTACTCCTACCATGATAATCGGTCCAAGGTGAAAATTGCATCCGATGCTCAAAATGACCTCAAGTCCGTCGTTAACAGGTACAAAAATGTTCACGTATCCCCAGAAAACCTTCTTTTAATTGATCATCTGGGAGACACCACTCTGCCTTCCATCAGCATGGCTGATGCTAACCTCCAGTAATATGACTCGATTCACCTTCTCAGATTTACGTTCTCAGCCGATATAAAATGGAAAGACTATATTGAATCCATTGCTAGGTCATCTGATAAGAAAGTTGATTCATTGTATTCAAATAGAGCTTTCTGCATTTTTATTAATCTTTTAAATTGGTATCTATCCTGATGACACAACCATTTATTCTTCTTTTGATAGTAAGTCTGATCATTTTGATAAGATCAAATTGGTAGCTGATGTCATAAAAGACATTCAGTCTGTTGTTAACTGAAACAAAGAATGGTTTATTAATTTTACTGCCTCCAATACGAAACTGCTTTCTATTAATCATCTGAAAGACACATTTCTGTCTTCCCTCAGTATGGCTGATGATAACTTCCGGGAGAGTGACTCGTTGTGCCTTCTCAGGCTGATGTTCTTGGCTGACATAAAGTGGAAAGAATATATTGAATCCATTGCTAGGTCAGCTGCTAAGAAAATCGGTTCACTCTGCCGGGCGAGCCATTTTTTTTCTCTCCAGAATCTATCTTACAAATTTTACCATTCGTCCATACGTAGAATATCGTTGCCACATATGGTCCGGCGCCTTTGCTATTTACTTTAAGCTCCTTAAAGTCCAAAGAAGAATCAGCAATATTATTGGCCCTGATCTGGCGGTTCGGCTTCAGTCACATTGTCACCACCGTAAGGTTGCCACACTGTGTCGTTTCTTTCATTGTAACTATTCTCAGGAGTTTTTTGCTATGGTACCTTGTTTGTTTGAATTAATGTGCAGTACTAGACTGGCGCCATGATCTCATCAATTTACAGTTGAGCTGGTTAGATGTAACCGTGAATTCTACGCTAATGGCTTCTTTTCTGATGCTTCTTGCTTGCGGGACTCCCTTCCAACTCCATACTTTTCAGCCAACCTTAATCTGCAAAAAATTAAATACAATGTCAATCACTATCTACTCTCATTTTGATTACTGTTTTCTCTTCTCGCTCGTTGTTTCTGTTCCTAATATGTATATATATATATATATATATATATATATATATATATATATAAAAAGTGAACATAGAAGTCAACACTTAGAGGCGATAGTCTGTTTCATGCTATATGCAATCGTTAGGCCACATATGCTGTTATTTTTCTGGGCTATTTATATATATACGGGTTAGTGGTGCATTGTGGGTATTCTATTATGGCGGTTATTTTTACCGGAAGTCGTTTTGTTTATTTATTTTGATCAAATTATATATATTGCTCGTTTTTATTTTTTTGTTTCTTATTTTATTTATTTATTTATTAACGTAGTAAAAATTTGTTTATATCACTTGTTTAACAGTTTTGTTTTAGTTTGAGAATTAAACCATTCTACATACACACATCTTCCAACCATCCGCCTTCTATACTCAAACAGATACCAAAATCGATTAACCGCAGGCTCTCCGACAATTCCTCCAATGAAACGGCTCTAAAAGATAGCGGATTCCCAGCAATACTCACATACTCACCACAGAATACAAAAAAGACCAACAGGAGAAGAAATATCATATGGTTCAACCCACCGTACAGCAAGAACGTAAAAACAAACGTAGGAAAAATATTCTTCAAACTCTTACACAAACACTTCCCAGAATAGTATAGAAGGCGGATGGTTGGAAGATGTGTGTATGTAGAATGGTTTAATTCTCAAACTAAAACAAAACTGTTAAACAAGTGATATAAACAAATTTTACTACGTTAATAAATAAATAAATAAAATAAAAACAAAAAAAAAAAAAACAGGAATATAATTTGAAGTCAAAATAAATAAACAAGCGACTTCCGGTAAAATAACCGCCATAATAGAATACCCACAATACCACTAACCCGTATATATATAAACAGCCGAGAAAAATAACAGCATATGTGTACTGACGGTGCATATAGCATGAAACAGACTGTCGCCTCTAAGTGTTGACTTCTGTTTCACTTTTATATTTACACTCTATCTCTGATATTGAGCACTTTATCCCATAAATATAGCACACCTTAAGACTATATTTCTTTATATATATATATATATATATATATATATATATATATATATATATATAATCCTAACCTGATTAAATTTATTCTGTTCCATAATTTTTCCTTGTCAGCCAGCATCGTCCTGACAATCCGTTTTAGTTTAAACCTAGTCAGGTTTGCCTGGCTCCTTAGGATTATCTTAGGTTTTGCTCTACTTCCTGTATTGAGCACTTTTCGTAGTTGCCTTTTACTAGCGTTGCAGGTTTTTTCTTTGAATTTTGAGCATGAACTCTGGACGATTGTTTTCGTCTTGGTTTAATGTTCTTGGTTCTTTCTTTTTTTTATTCCGCATTTTTCCTTGGGTACCTATTTGTTCTACTACAAGTCGAAATATCTAAGGTTTTTCAAGCGAGTACCACCATTTGTATATATATATATATATATATATATATATATATATATATATATATATACATTTATATATATTTTTAAAAAATTTTATATTTATACATTCTTTTTATAGATACAAATATTTAAGAAATAAAAGTAACAGTATTAAAAAACATTTTATGTGACGTCATTTATATATACATTTATATATATATATATATATATATATATATATATATATATATATATTTTATGTATATATATATATATATAGAGAGAGATTTATATATATATATATATAAATTTATATAAATATATATTAATAATTTTACATATATATATAAATGTATATATATACATTAATATATATATAAAGTTATATATATACATTTATATATATATATAGAGATTTATATATATATACATTTATATATATATAAATTTATATATATTACTATTTATATATTTACATATATATATATATATATTTATATATATATATATAAATATATATATATATATATATACATTTATATATATATATGTAAATATATATATATATATATATATATATATATATATATATATATATATATATATATATCAGAAAACCAAAATGCAACTCTATATTACTATACTCTGAATTACTTAAAAGGAAGCAGATGTATTTTCTTTCTTTTTTGACGGTTTAAATTGTAATTCTGATACATCGCAGTGCCGTCGGGATTGCGGTAAAGTTAGAAATGCACGCTGAAGTTGTGAAGGTGAAAACTTCGCGTAGGTGGGACTGCTGTTGATATGTCAAAATATATATCAGTGCAATTACACGCCCACCAAAATATGGAAGAAGAAAATAGTATTTTCTTGTTTTCTTGTTTTCATTATTCAACTTCATCTCGGCAAGAAATGGAGAATAATTATTTAAGTACCTCTTAAAGTGAATTATTTTGAAAAATTCCCTGTAAGCATTTCACAATAATCTCCTTATGGTAAAAAAAAAAAAAACATTTCATGAAAATTAACTTCTCTTCATGAAATATACATTTAGCAAGCATAAATTTGTTAGAATTTAGTCCCACCGGCTCAAACCATCACTGGAACTATATCTGAGGCGCCATGGTATATTCGCGGTGGAAAATCATTCCCCGTTCGTTTGGTGATCTTTTGGTTTGAACTCAAACAGCTTTTCACCCAAAGTTTTTACTTTGTGGAACACTCTCCCAGGAAGATACTCCTTATCTCCTCCAAATGCAACCCCACTTCAAGTCCAGGATCAACCCATATCTATCTATATATATATATATATATATATATATATATATATATATATATATATATATATATATATATATATTTTCAATTTTTTTTACCCATTAAATTCTAACTTCAGTGGCCATATATAAAGGGTGTATCAAAATACGTTTACTAACTTGGGGGACATCCTTACAGAAAATAATGACAAAAGTTCATATAAACGTATATCCGCAAATCCTTCTTTTTCGAGTTATTAAGTTTGAAGAAAGTTTACGGTAGATGCCGCTGTGTTGCCATATAGACTAGGTTACATTTTTCATTCGTGTAAATTTGTAGTTAGTTTAACGTGTGTAGTATTGAGTTAACTGGGAAATGTTCCGTTTAACAATGGCAGATATAATGTTTACATCCGGACGCGCAAATTGTAATGAATGCAAGGCTGAATCAGATTGCATTTTCAGACCTAAGATAACCGAGTCATTCAACCTTTGATGCTGTTTATCGTCGCGTTGCTAAGATGGCACGATAAACTATGGATCAATGAAGATGGGGATCAGCTCGTACGCCTGACCACGAAGAACATATTCTATAGGCTGTCGGGTCGATCCGGTTATCAGCACACGTCAAGTGGCCATAGCATGTCGTACATCTCACAGCACCGACATTTGTGTGCGGATCGTAATACCCATGGTGCAATAAAGGTTAGAGGCTAGCATTACTTTACGATTAATGTGTGGGCTGGAATTGTAGGTGACTGTCTGGTAGACCCATAAGTTTTCCCAGCATATGGACTTTATTTCGAATATCCTTCTAGATCTGCTACAGGATATACCCCTGCTTATACGAAGACGGAACTCTAACACATTTTAATCACAATGTTCGCAATGCACTGGCTGGGATCTACCATGAAAGATGGATAGATAAGGGAGAACCGGTTCCATGTTGTGTACGTTCCCCCAAACTTAATCCTTTGGATTTTTATCTGTGCCCCACCTAAAACAATTTGTTTATGCAGCAGACGTTAATAATACAGAGACGCTTTATCAACGTGCTATGGGGGCCTGCGAAACCATTCGACCACTTGTGGGAGTATTTGAAATGGTCCGCCAGTCAATGATCCGACGGGCACATGCGTGTGAAGAAGCAAGCAGAGGACATTTTGAACTTTGAGTTGCTGTGATGAGGTACAAAAATGTCCTTTTGGAGATATGTTTGTATTGACTTTTTACCTTGTTTTGGTGTCAGAAACCCAACCCCCAAATTTTATAAATGTATTTTTGGATTGTACCTTATATTGTACATTTAACAGTGTTTAGCGTAAACTTTAAACTTAATAACTCCAAAACGAAGCATTTGCGGACATATGTTTATATGGGCATTTGTGCTTGTTTTGGTTTCAGGAATCTGACCCAAAATTTTGTAAAAGTATTTCTGATATGCCTTGTATAATCAATTCACTCTAAACAAGACGATAAAGCCAATAGGATGCGGGGTGTGGTTACTGATATGAACAAGAGAAGTGAAGAGAGGAGAATAAAGGAAAAAGGTTCAGAAAGTCAGATAACAATTGACGTTTCATTAAAATTTTTGAAGATTGTAGATGAGAGTGAATTAAGTAATCGGAAGAGTGTTCCACAGGTGAGAAATGCGAGTTGCTCAACATTACGACGGTGATATCTGGTTGACAATCTAGCAGAACGCTTAAATATATGTAGATGGTGCCGTAAGGGGAAAAAAACAAGGTTTTGAATTTATTTAAACATTCATACAGGAAAAATATCTCTATTTATATGTATATATATGAAATTCACAAGCACACATGCATATATATATATATATATATATATATATATATATATATATATATATATATATATATATATATATATATATATCAAATAAAAAGTTGAAACTTGGTATTACTAGACATTTCTAAAACAAGCAACCGGTTTCGCTCTCGCTCATCAGACCTCCACGGGAGATTTAACTTAAATTATAGTACTAGAAAATATGCAATGAGAAGGGAAAAAATGAAAACAAAGCTAAAGACAAATAACAGCGAGACCCAACAAACTTTCACGCTGTTTACACAGGGAAGGTTTGCTCGACCCGATGTAAAGTGCCTCTAATACCTTGAGGTGAAATCAAGAGTGTGACTGGGACAACACAGTGAACCAATCAGCACTGAAATTAGCCGCACACCCTCTGTTATTTAAGAGGTGCTCACATATTGCAGAACCATAGGTATTTGGGATACATCCATTCAACGACAAGGTGTGATTCCTGATCTTAGTGGAAACATGTTGTTTGATCCTCATGTCCAGCCGTTGAGTCCTTCTCCCTATGTAGTCAGCACAGCAACTACAATTATATTTTTAAACAATAGAATTAATTTGATGGCGACGGAGAGCATCCTTACACCCAGAACGAAACATAGGCCGGGTTTGAAAAACAATACGAGAAAAAACAACGGCGAACATAATCATATTATCACACTTGGATCCAATCCAGGTCAATATAAGATAAACGTATATATATATATATATATATATAAAATCATCATCATCATCATCTTGCGGCCTCAGCCGAGATTGAACTCACCAATACTTTGATTGATGTAGTTCATAATCTTGTCAAGTAGCTGAATTCTTGATGCTTCGCTAGGGCTATCAGGGGTGTTTTTTTTTTTCGTGACACCAACACTAAATGGATTTGCCAACCAAGGCTCAGAGACTCCATTCACCCTCATCTAATAGCAGGTTTGAATTCAGAGTTTTCCTTCTCCTAGACCAGTTGCCATCCAAGGCTATAGAACCCAGTCTGTCCTGCTATTTACCCATAGCTGGAGGGAGAAGAAAGAGGATTCACACCTTCCCCATGGGTGTTATCACGTAAGTGAATATAATGGATCCGACTGGAATTCGAACTCGGCTCTCCGATTCCTCAATCCCATCCGCTATCCATTACTCCATCGTGCCTCTTCCAATATATATATAAGGCGTTGTGCATCGGGATATTAATTGTAGAGAGTCATTCCGGATTACATGTATTATTTTTGTTCAAATCCTTTCGAGGGGCTCAGTCATTGTCAAGAAGAGAAATCTTAGCTACAGCACCTTCTCCATAAACAGCACATATATTTTTACTGTTTGTGCAGCATTTTTTTATTTTCAGAAATAAAAGTCCACCAAATGACAAAATTTAAATTTTCCTCCATTTTCACTTTTAAATTACAAACATTTAAAATTCACACTTCACAATTCGAATCGTATAAGAAGATACGTTGAAATTTGATCTTTCAAAATATGTGTGTTTTACATAAATTTAACTCACGCGTGAAACGGAATCACGTATGCAAATGACTCCTAAAGAAATAACACTAGAATCTTTTGCTAGTTAATTTCTGGATGCAGATAACCATTGCTTTCCAGAATATCTCAATCATTTTTCTCTTTGTCTTTATTAAGTCATCTGTTTAGAAAAATTTAAGGAGGTTATTTGTTGTTTGCTCCTGCTACTTTTTACTTCAGTATGTCCTGTGCCTGTTAAAATTTCAGCAATTTCTGATTGCCGTCAATAGCAGCGTACATGATATGATGACACCACTTACCTGTATGTTGAGACACTAACCGTAATATCTTTCTATATGCATTGTATAGCAAACATTCTACAATACGCACAGATAGGTACCGTATGCTGTATCAGTATAACTTAGCGAATATCTAAAATTCGTCAGGTGTTCTGATAAACACATTAAAGTCAAAATCAACTCCTATAAAATATTAATACCTTAGCTTACATAGGAGACCGTCAATAATTGTTGCGGGAGATACCGAAGTTGGTTGAAGCCAATGGCGATTTTATGGCATAAATTTACATCTTAGTATTCTGAGATATTTTTCTGTAACTTTGGTAAATATATCTATTAAAATGAGATGCCAATGTTATTATAGTGTAATTTAGACGAGGATTTATCAATAGCATAGGTCGACGTTCAAATATACGGTAGACTACGAGCGGACCAAAACATAGTCTTACCAGTAAATGAAGTTAGCTTAGAGTATAGGATAACCTGTGCATATATAAGGTCATAGCACTTATATTTATATTGAGACACTAGCACTAACATCTTTCTCTATGCGTTATATAGCAAACAACCTACAACAAACACAGGTAGGTACCGTATATTGTATTAGTATAACTTTTGTCAGGGTTGCTGATAGATTCATTAAAGTCAACATCAAATTCTATATAATATTGATAACGTAGTTTACATGTATTATCAGGTAGTTTCTTGATGGTACTGCTACATATGGTATGTTGTTATAAAACATAGTATCACTCATCCGCCATTTTTTAACCATTTCACCCCAAGGCGAGAGTGCCATTAACACGCAAGGCGTTACAGAGTGTGAGAATAAGAGTAAAGAGGAGTGTTTGAGAAAAGGACAGAGAAGGACGGGGATCAAGATCTAGTCATCATTACATTTGAATATTTGAAGATTATAGTTATTGAAGAAGCAAGTAAGAGGAAGGGAGATACACTGACGGGAAGTGCGAGAGAAGAAGCCGTTGGAGTAGAAGAGGCGGTTACATTTAACTGTTTCGACAATGAAGGAGTGGAACCGAGATGCCAACCTAGTAGCACGCTTAAATTCATGCAGTTTGGATACCAGTGAAAGTAGCACATCGGAACAGTTGCCTTGAAAATATTTGTAGAAAAGACAGAGGGAAGACACATCACGTCTGTGAGAAAGTGACTGCAGTCGAGTTGCCAGGTCGTGACCTATGACATTGCATATACATTAGTAATGTAAAACAATCACTGACAGAATTCGTGTTACTATTTTATTAATTTATTATTACAGTATTTACATTAGTCGTACTATTGTCCTCATCTTGTTGCTATATTTGTCACAACGTTTCGGCTGTTGAACGCTCCGGCCTTCTACAGGTGGTTGGAATTTTGAACTGAACCCTTTATTTCGATCACTGGGGTAAACTGTTCTAGTTGCACGTGCCGTGTTTTGACCGATGTCAGTTATCTCCTGCTAATTTTCCCTCTGAAAGTTATCCACTGCCTTAATCAGGTATTGAACTCACCTTCTTTGGGTCTGTCACTGGATTTAACCAACGCCTTTATCCACTGTGCCATGTGGACTTCTGGCTATGAACTTCTGAGTATTATAAACCTAATGTTTTCAGCATCATTTTTACCAGTGCTCATATTGCAAATTTGTTATCATTGCTTTTCTCTGGTTCCCATATTGTATTTATTTCTATGCTTGGTCGGCTCAGGAGATTTTTGTGGCCTAGCATAGGTGCTGATTTCTTAAGTTTACGAATTTTCCAATGGTGTTCCCTTCTATGATCTTGACATGATCCCACAGGGGGCGGTGATCTCCCTTCTCTCTTCATATGTGGTCAGCCATGCCTGATTTTTCTACTTCCCCTCTCGTTACAGCTTTCTGGTGTTCTTGAAGCCTTACCTTGAGGGGGCGGCCTGTTTCTCCTTTATATTCCTTTCCACAGCTGCACGGGATAGCGTACACACAGTCTTTAGTCATGTTCCTCTCTGTGGGGGGGTCTCGTGAGAGATATCTGCGAAGTGTTGTCACGCTTTTTATTTATTGTTAATATGCAACAATATATTCACCAAACACAGGTTTTAGCATGAGATATTTGTGACAGCCAGTAAGCGATGTACAGTAATTGTTAGAAGTGTTGTCCTAATTATCTACAACTTGGTGGCAAAACTTTGCATTTTATACACGCCATATAAGTCAACCCCTAGTTTTCAGGCTTCATAATTCAACTTACGCGCCACAATTTATGGTATTTTAGATTCTAAGTATAAGATGTCCTCTGTAGTCCCTCACTTTCTTAAGAATTTCACATTAGTCGTTATAAAATTCTCAGCATTCTTCAGCCGAACTCTCTCACTTTAACCCTTTGAACCCTGCATTCCTGAACAATTTTAAACCTTTTGCCTGAGTTCCTGAGTCAAAATTCGCAAATAATTGGTATGTAATGTTTCAGGTAGATATAAGAATAGTTACAAGTGTTTATCCACCGTTCAACCAGTGGCTAGGCATTAAGTCATTTTTTCTCTACCACTGTTCAACTGGTGACTGGGCATTACAAATTGTTTTCTCTACCACCGATAAAGCGGTAGTCAGGGCTCAAAGGGTTAAGTTGCTTTGTCATTTGTGACGACATTGTCGTGCATTCACAGTCATATATGAAATCAGCTATTGCATTTCAGTTTCACGTTTAACTGACTAAAATATGATTTCAAATAAAAGCCTGAACAGTTAAGCTTTTAATTTAACTGTTTCTTTATAGAATAGATGTTTTTGATTCAAATATCCAATAGTTTATTTTTATTTATTTAATAAGAAACAAGGATATTTTGAAATCGTATGATCGTATATTAACAAAACTGAATTTATAATTGAATACACTTGGGAAAAATTAAGTAAGCTTTTAATTTTTTCTATTCTATTAATTAAATCTTCTACGCGTTTAAATCAAACTTCTAACATTAATCAACAGATAAAATATACCTTATACATTTCTATTCATATAATTAGAGAAAACACGGAATAATTAATGCACTTTTCTATCGATTTCCTAGGAAGATCCGATACACTTATTTTCTGCAACTCCAAAAATTTATCTGAAAAGGAAAAAAAATACAGTTAAAATGCTTATGATTATCAATTATACTACGTACTTCATATACAATGTAAAAATTATTCATACAAAATTAAAAAAGTGGAATGAAAAAGAAATAGGGTACTTAGAAAACAATTATATTTTACAAAAACTCTTTCTCACGTTTGGTTCTATGTTAAGGCCCGTGCATTAGTATAAATTACAGATTGCCTCTGTGGGTGTTGCAGAAACACAAAGGTATCTGCAACAGATGCGTATAAGCAGAAACAAGACGTCAAACATTTACTTAATCTTTCGTTTCTTCAAATTGGTTTGATTTGGTTTGTTTTACGGCATACCAACCTCAATGGTTTATTTAATGCCGACAATATTTTTATTGCTGGTAATATTTTTTCCAAAATTGTATTGCTGGTAATATGTTTTTTTTTTTTGTTTGTTTTTTCATAAAATTTATTGCGGGTAATGTTTGTTTTTTTAAAGATTGCTGGTAATGATTTTTTTTTCCCAGGTTTATTTCTGGTAATATTCTTTTTCAAAAATTTACTCCTGGTAATAATTTTTTTATGAAAGTACTTTTGGTATTAAACCTATTGTTATACTTTCATAGTGCTTTCACCAATTTTGTAGGGTTAATTATTTGCCCATAGCTGGGAACCTGATAGGTACTACCACCCTGAGTCAGGGTAAACCTGGGAACACCAGAAATTAAGTGGTCGTCCCATGCTCTTCAAAATCTCCTGACGAGAGATTTTGCTGTTGGGTGCAGTTTATCGTCTTTTCCAGGACGGGGATGTAGTTTATCCTCTTGCCCAGGACGCTTTATTTTTTTACTCCCTTTGCAGAGGTGCGGTCAGCGTATTCTGATGCCCTAGCCGACAGGGCGTTCTTCAAATTTGATGATGTCTTTAAGAACATATTCATCTATTCGCTCACATTCTACATGTTGACGCTTATCCACCTTATCAAAAAGTTCTGAAGGACACCAAAAAAAGAAAACTGACTTAACAGAAAATATTCCGAGAGAGATGTATATGAGAATATAAAATAATATCCAAGTAAAAATACATCTGAGAAACAATATAGACTACCGCAAATAATATTTAAAAGAGTATAAAATATAAAAACATCAAAGAAACAAAGATTGATTTTAAGGCGCCTACTTTAATATATAAACTAATAAGAACATCTATTCAGTAAAATGCGTTGTGGTGTAATGGATGTCGGCTCGTATTGAGAACACGGAGAGCCGAGTTCGAATTCCAGTTGAGATGTTTATATTCACCTACGCTCAAATACCCATGGGAAAGGTATGAATCCATCACTTCCCCCAACCCCGCCCCCAGGAGACACGTGTTTTGGGTAGTAAACAGTCTACCGCAGAAAGAAATGATAACCTACTGCGGAAAAAAATCTGCCTCGTCAGTCATGTATCACGTATGACACTTAACTGACAGACTATATGGAATGCAACGTTAATCAACAGTTAGGGACCTATATTTTCTAATAATAAAATCTGGCATCTCCACAACAAATAAGTGTATTTTTTTTTTTTTTTTGAAAAGCAAGAATGGATATTATAAACTGAAAAATCGCACGATATATCGCTTATATGAAATTAAATACATGTTAAAATTTTACATGATCAAACAAGTTTGGTCAAATGAATTAAAACTAAACGAATAATTCCGTTATTATTTACTTTTGTTTTCGTATTTTCCAATGAACATTACCCACTGCACATATTAGTACTTCGTATGTCCAATCTACGAAATACTTCTTTGCAGATTGACAACGGATTCTCGATTGGATTTAAATCAGGAGAGTTTCCGGGCCAGTCTATAGTACTTTGATTTGCTCACTGATAAAGATTACCAGTGTGTTCGTACAGTGTTACAATTTTCGTACGCTTCTTTGGAGTAACGTCCATCGCAATCAATGGCCATAGTACAACTAATCGACAGTCGAGACGGTAGTGTTTGAGCGTAATAAAAATTTGTGCAATCTGGGATGATGCAATATTTTTCAAGGCCAAACAAATTTCATCGTACACCTCGAAAATAAATTCATATTATTGCACGCCACGTCAATTAATCTGAGGGAAAAATAGAAATCGATCACACACTGTTACGCCAGTGAGTCTACAAATGACGTATGGTGAAAGAAAGAAAACTAAATTTACACAAAGGTGTATGTTAATTACTTGAATAAAGAAACATCAAAAAGAAGATCTTCGGGCAGTTTATCGTCAGAATTGATCCAATTGCACAACTTATTCGAAAGTTAGAAAAAATGCAGTAAACAATAGAAAGACATACCTTGAGAGTTACCTGTCACGCCGGGTAGGTTTTACCATCTCTCAGTTGCATCTCTGTCTTCGGGGAGAGTGCGACTCGGTTGCGGTTCCATCTGAGGACAGAGGCGCGTCTGAGGAAAATCACACTGTGAGGCGATCAGCTCTCGGGAACTGAAGCTATAGGTTGCACCCTCTAATAGCACTAAAGAGAGGGATCGGTGCTTGGGCTCGGAAAAATTTTGTCAATGGCCCGAGTGTACCCGCTCGGGTTTCCCACTTTAAACCCAACATTCTGTCACATCCCATCTCAGTGGGGAGACCAGGGTAAATATTCATACCTTATCGGTTATATTTAATAAAACTTATTTGGCTAAATACTTGCTGCCTAAATATATAGATATATATTTTGTGAGTCTTTAATAGATATACAGTATTTAGATTTTAAATCTCATGTACTCGTTCATAATATATTGATATATATGTAATGATATTATTCTACACTAGAATACATTCATTCTCTTGTTGTACACTTAGAAAAATTGAAAAATCAAACAGAATTTTGAATGTTAAATTATTCTGATTTCATTTAAAATATCTTTCAATGTATATGAATGAATTTACACAAAAGCAGTTTTTGTGAATTGAATGTTTTTATCAATTTCCTTGTGTATGTATTTTCATTTTATTTGATGTCCTTTTTAATCAATCCTCAAAACGACCAAATCATGAGATAGCCTCAATCAAGCCAACACAGCAATTCGTTAAAAAATACTGACATTTAAAACAGCGGAAAAACGTTACGCATGCGCAGATTTCACTAATTGCTACATGTAAACTTTCATTCAGTGATTTCATAGAGATAATATAATTAAACTGAATGAGAGAGAAAAGCTTCCTCTCAGCATTTCTGACTAAGTCAAGGACGTGTGCGCTGCTATTCACATAAAAGCGCACATTATGTTGGCTGGCAATCATTTACACACAAGCGTGAACATATATAAAAAAAGATTTTACTCACTACAGTGAAAAATGCTTCGTTGAAGCCTTGTATATAAAGTGGAATAAACAACGATGAATATATTCTGGTTAAAAGTTTTACAAGGTTAAATTGAAATCTAAATGTATTCTTTACATATAATTAATGGAAGAAAGAGTAGAGAGACATAGCAAAATAAAATGTCGGACTTTGAAATAAAAATGAAATTTTGCCTTTGATAGAAACATGTATTCAGAATCTTCGGAACAAAATTATACGGAAATGAAAAATTAATATTAGTGAATCTCGGGAGACTCTTTCTAACGGAACAGCTACCTTTACCGATTTCCTACGAAGTTCTGATACACATATTCTCCATTTCCGTTACATTCTGCTTAATGAAGCGTAAGTGTCGCAATAAACACAATTGAAATTAGAACGAAATAAACAAATTCAATGTAAATTGAAATAGCTTAATTTGAAAAATTCAAACTAATAAATATCATACAGACCGAAAATTAATGTTAATGCAATGCTAGTTAAAACTTAAAACATCTACATATATAATTACACATGCAGATACATAAACGCATATATATATATATATATATATATATATATATATATATATATATATATATATATCCTAAGAAACCAGGAAAATCTACCTAGGTTTCAGCTAAACGAATCTTTAGACTGGCGATTTGTTTCGTCTTGTGATGTTTTTAGTTCTTTCTTATTTTATTTCATTACCATTTTTCCTCGGGTATCGATTTGTCCTGACATATCTGCAAGCTGATCTATCCGAGGCTCTCGAAACGAGTACTAGTATTAATTTTCTTTCTTTCTTTCTTTTACTTGTTTATATATATATATATATATATATATTAAAAAGAAGAGGGGTGCCGCAAACGTTTTTGGTTGTAATGTGGATTTATTGAGAAAAAATATTATACTTTGTTTTACATAATTTCACGACACGTGTTTCTGGTCTGGTCTCGCAACCGTCTTCAGGTGAAAGTGGAGATTTTTACATATTAAACATAATTAATTTTTCTTCATGTTCAATGTGGAATATTCTCGATATGAGACATTCTGTTTGTGTGTTGGCAATCCGAATTTTCTTTCTAGAATTGTCAATGAAGAGTTCTGCGTGAAGGGTCATAAAACAATTAAGGTTTGTCCAGCGAGTAGTTATCGGCATTTAATCTTTTAATGTTTTAGTGACCTCTATGTGCTCTTGGATCTGTTTCTATTTTGGCGTGTTCCTGTCAGCATGCGTGTATATATGCGTGCGTATATTTCCTACTACGAGGAATTCGTAAACTTATTTGTACTTATACACGCATACACACACATACGCACATACACACTATCCCACCACAAGTAGTCAGTACACACACACACACACATATACACACACATATATATATATATATATATATATATATATATATATATATAAACAAGTAAAAGAAATTAACTCAAACAAATAAATAAACAAACAAAGCATTCCCGCAAAAATAACCGCCAGAATAGATTATCCACAACGCACCATTTTTCCTCGGGTATCGATTTGTCCTGACATATCTGCAAGCTGAGCTATCCGAGGCTCTCGAAACGAGTACTAGTATTAATTTTCTTTCTTTCTTTTACTTTTATTACATGTTATATATATATATATATATATATATATATATATATATATATATATATATATATATATATATATAAAACAAGTAAAAGAAATTAACTCAAACAAATAAATAAACAAACAAAGCATTCCCGCAAAAATAACCGCCAGAATAGATTATCCACAACGCACCACTGACCCATATATATATATAAATAGTCGAGGGACAATCCAACATTCGCGGCCTGACGATTGCTACTAGCATGAAGCAGCTTGTCACCTCAGAGTGTTGCCTTTAATGTTCACTTTTATATTTTTATTCATATATGCTCTATCTCTGATATCGAGCACTTTATACCATAAATATTTATAGCACACCATAAACTATAATTCTTCATATATATATATATATATATATATATATATATATATATATATATATATATATTGATCATACAACCACCTCCTTCAGTAGACATCTTACGTCTTACGTTATATGACGAAGTTCAATTAAAGTCAATTACCCATACACGATTTTACAACAAAGCAAACTTACATTCTGGTCAATAAATCTATCATCCCATATAGATCACTTTAAGAAAAAAATCGCGCTGTGAGAGAGGCCCTTTACATAAAACTTCTGACACACCTATTTTTCACCCTTCTTTATAAATATTTGTTCTATTAAGGTGGGCTTTAATAGTCATTATTACTCAAGATCAGCCCAGGCTTCAATGAGAATTCATATAAACGAACCATCACAAAAGATGCGGTAAAAATGGTCGGTTTCTTGTGGTTCTTCAGTATGCAAGAGGCAGGTCCGAAATAAATAGTTTACTGATACATATCTGGGCAAGGCAGTCCAATGCTCACTTACCAGCCTTTATAAGAGTCTTCGCGGCGTTGTGGATGCGTTCCATCTGCCCTCATCTTCACAGCTAAGTCCCACCGTACCATATTGAAAGTTCCATTCGGATTTTCTATCCAAGAACCACTTCTACAAGGAATAGACTCCTTAGAGTGTTCTTTTCCGATTACTACAATCCTAACTTCTTTAAAACGAGGGCTAAACGACATCTTTTCTACATATCCCCTTAAAATTCACTACTTATCACTTCCGCTGACGTGCAAAAATCCATTAGTAACCCTCAACTGTGAGTGGCTCATATGTCTACAGTTAGATATAAACTAACCAGAGAGGTAACATGTGCTTTATACTTCAACAATGTTGAACTGATATTACTTTTTCTTTCTCAGAGAGAACACATAATCTGTCGTGATCAATAGATAAACAAGGTCAGTATGTTCAACTCCTCGGTCACGAAGACTTGTGTTATCTATCAAAATCCATCTTCTGTTTCGAACATTTCATTATCAAGGATTAGTTCCACCTGACTGATTCGAATTCCGGCACATATATCTTGTCTGCTACCATGAAAATACCCATTTTTTGATAATGTCTGGAACCTTTTAAAGTAATTGTTCAAACAGAAAAAAACATGAATTAATGTTAATTTCCTGGGCTTCAGAAGATTGACCATTGACAAAAACATTCATATATTTACCTTTTAAGAATGAATTGATAATTGATAGCAGCCCCCCTACGCCACACCTTGTCAAAGTAGTTTGATATATCTAAGGCAATCGCTCTCGTGACGAAATAATTGTCTCGTACTTAGCTGAATCTGTGCATAATGTCAGGGAATCAGAGCTGAACCGATAATGCCGTCATCCATATTTATTTCGCTATGGAATTTCTTCTTGTTGAGGTGATCAGCACCATTCTTGGTGATGAGAGTTTGCTATGGTTTTATTTGTTTTATCAACCTCGGTGGATTATTTAATTCCGACAAGATATTTATTGCTGATATCTTTTCCCAAAAAATATATTGCTGGAAATAATTATTATATTCCTAGTGTTTTGACTCCAGTTTGGAGGTTAAATATTTGCCTATAGCTGGGACCCCAACAAATGCTACCACCCTGGGTCAGGGTGGACCTGAGAATACCAGCAATTAAGAGGTGGGTCCACGCTTCTCAAAACCTCCTTATCAAAGGCCTCGCTGTGTGGATGTGGTTGATCAGCAACTCAAAGTGTTTGCTATTGGCACTAAGGAGGCTGATGGCTCGATAATAATGGACAAGTGAGCACTCACCTCCATTTTATTTAAATGTTGGAAAATATGATAAAATATTAAAGAGACAGAATTTGAATTTGACAAAACTCCTTTTGGCCAATTCTTCCTGCCTACTTAGGATTACTTTATAAATTGGTTTATATGTGGGTTTTTCTGCTTGTCTATATCTCTGAGATGAGGTATTATGATTATTGCATTATTTACATTATTCGGACTATTATGCTCATCTTCATTGACATATTCACAGCATTTCGGCAGTTTTACGCTCCGGCCTTCTTCAGATGATTGGACTTTCGAACCGAGCCTTTTATTTCCTTCACCGGGGTAGGTTGTTCTAATTCTACGTGCCATGCCTCTTCCGGATGTATCCGTTATTTCTCTTTAACTCATCTCTTCAGGTTTTTGGTTCACCATTAATGTGGCCTAGTATTGAACTCACAACACTTTTGGCTCTAGTCACTGGATCTAACCAACTGGGCCGTGTGTCTTTGAGGGTTTCCTTTTATCAGTAGACATGCAGTGCTGCGCATGAATATGATATGATTCTAAAATAAAATCAAAAAATAAATTATAAACCGTTAGTTTTCATCCAGAGTCCTTTAGAAAAGAATAAACACTATCCTGTCTTAACGTTTAAGCTTTAACAATTTAGTAGTGAGTATAAATGAAAACGTTCAGAAAATATTTATCACCAACCTTCTGGCTCACTAACTCTATTACAAAATATTCGCTATAGACTGAAAAAAAAATACGCGCAAGTCTGCTTACTGTGTTGTATCTTTTAGTCTAGATAAACATACACATTCTTTTCTCTTCATACTCTCTGAACACAAGGACATATTTAAAAGACGCTGAAGTCTTATGAATTCAGGCTGCGTAATTTTTTTCAGAAAGTGAATTTGATGCTTTCTGTGTGGTACTTGCATTCCAAATAGGATCATTCCGGCAATTTAGGTTTTTACGGCTGGGTTTCTTGATTACCCGTGCATGTGCTAATATGGTGATTTCCTTGATGATGTCATGAATTTTAAATACTAATTGGCTGCAGTCACATCCTTTGTTAAACATTTCACTTATATTTTTCGCTTCAAAGTAATTTCTTTCTTCTACATGTTGACAACATTTTCAATTTTAAAATACAGATGAAATCCTTAACATTTACAACACAGCAGTTTAACTAAGAAACCTCGATAGCGGACATTATTAGTATGTTTCTGATAGTCATAAATTAACATCAATGAAAACATGATAACAGCCAGAACAGCAAGTAGAAAGCGCATGTGACGTCATGAAAAGTTCACTGTCATCCTGAAGCCTTAAGAAAACATAGACAATCAAGATGTGATAAGATTTTAGCAACAGCTATTTTTGTGGTCCCAAAGCAACTGACATAAGATATTTTTCGGTATCGAATCTGAATTGAGTCCTTCACATTATCATCGGATCTTTTCCAACAAGGCTTATTTAGAAAGAGATGACGCTTTTACTGCACAAGTGAAAGAGAGGCTCTCAGTCATTTGATGCCACACCCATCGCAAACAAAATTTCTCCTCTCCTGTGCCGATGAAACAAGTAACATGATGTTCAATGGTTACTACTTAGAATGTTAGCATAGTAATACCGGTAACATATGCACAATGATTGACGTGTAAAGTAATAAACAAGTTGGATTAGTAAGTGTTTCAAAAAATGTGCTTTCGTATACATAGATCTATAAAAATATATAAAGACATTTTTTTATGTTTATACGTACTTTTTATAGATACAAATATTTTAGTAAATGCTCCGCTTATAACGACATTTACCGGCCTAAATGTCCGAGATATTTTCATAGAAAATATGCACCCTCCGATATGAATCGAACCTGTATGCTATAGGGAGCCGTCATATCGCCTGACGTGCCTTTACTGATTGAGCCACAGAGGAGCGTTTCCGTTAGCAAAGTCGATTTTACTGTTTTTAAAGTACAATTCTCCATGTTTTTCTGTCGTACATTCATATCTGCTCGCTGCGTATACAAATGTAAACAGATGACCTCACACATTATGAAGTGGATAAATATTATTATAAGCATCTTTTGTATCTATAAAAAGAACGTATAAACATAAATGTTTTTAAACAATTGTCGGACTTTGTCCATTTCATATATATATATATATATATATATATATATATATATATATATATATATATATATATATATATATATGTATGTATGTATATATGTATGTATGTATATATGTATGTATTATACATGTTTAATTGAATAATCTGGATATATTATGTCTATTTTTTTCAATCCGCTCGAATTCTCTAATCAACTTCTTAATGTTGATATTAAATGCATTGCGCAAGGCGCCATAGACTTTTTTTATTTATTTTATTTCCTCAAGTTATTTTAATCTCAACCTAGATCATCTTCAAGGTTGAATTGCTCTGACAAAAATTAATCTAACAGATAGTTGTGATTTTTTTTTAAATTCACATGAAACTGGTTATGTTATAATTATTTTAAATATGTATTAAAGTATTATGTTATATTTAATTTCAAAATTAACTGTGAAAGTTATTATGTTTGCCCATGTTTTTATCTATGCGGGGTAGCTTTAATTTATATAATTCTAATTTTTTATAATTATAACTTAAGCATTTTTAAAACGTTGCTATTATAAACATTTTAAAACAGTGTTGATATGCTCATAAGTAACCTTATTTAATGTTGGTTGTATGTCCCATATCTCTGTGTTTCTGAATTTATGCGTGTAAATGAGACTGGATTCTATATCCTTGGTTGACAAACAGTCTAGGAAAAGGACAACACTGAATTCATAACATTAAGCAAGTTCCTTTAGAGATTTTTGTGACGCATTAAATGCACTGGTTAACTGTAATCGCTTCTTCCGAAAGGTATGATTAATTCTCACAACAGTTTTTTATTCTCAAGCGGCCTTTGATGAAAGTAGGGATGTTTCTTATATGTCAGGTTTTGGAGTCGTATAAGATTGGGTTGTTTTTTTTTTTTTTTAGTCTGGCTATAATGGCTAATATCATCATGCACCGTTTTTTTTTTTTTTGTTCTTTTTTTTTTTTTACTATCTACTAAAACTCTAACTGATTGACGATGTAGTTACGGCCCGGTTTGTTTGTTTGTTTGTTTTTTTTGTTTTTTTATGGTTTTTTAAAGGAGTTTTAAGTTTATGATTGGGTTATATTTTTAAACCTATTGTTTCAATGGAATTTGTTAATATTTTTTATGTTAATTTGTAATTTTTATATGGTATTGTGGAAATTATTATTATTTTGTTTTTATCCATGCTAATTATTTAAGGCGAATATTGTGTGGTATCTGCAAAAACGGTTATTACATTTCTTTGATTTAATAAATTTTCGATTTTTAGAAACTGGATAATGTGTAGTTTTTCATGTAGGAATAAAGGGCATCTGTCATCCAAGGTTCTGTATATTTTTCTTCGTTATATGCTGATTTTACAGTGACTTTGTATGCTACATTCCCCTATAAGCAGTTGCGGTTTAAATGACATTCGTGCTTTGATCTGCAGTTACGGGTGGGTTTGATTAGTGCGACTGGTTTGTTGGCAGTTTACTAATATTTGTTATTTACTATTTTTTCATGCTCTCAGTACAATTGTAGCTGATTTTTAATGCGATCTTGCTGAATATTTGCATAATTTCTATCCCTGATAACGAACACCTTAACTCATAAATATAGCATACCTTAAAACTATATATTGATTATTGAAGTTTGATTAAAAACGACTGACATAGTCTATCTGTTTTATTTTTTATTACATTTTTCTATTTTTTGAATAAGATGTTGAGTATTGTGCTCGAAGTTGTAGATAAAATGTCGGGAGTTCATATTTTTTATTGTTGTCTTGAAGTACTACCTGCGCTACACAAGTACATTTTTACGAACACTATGGCAACATTTATACGCAAAGTAATGGTTCAGGGTCTTGAGTCCACTCTATTTAATTTATGCATGTACAATGTAGAAAACGCAGCTCGTGACATTACACATGACCACGCGAGAGTGAAAACGAGAAGTATTAAGTATAGGAAGCCGTTGGTATAGACCATGGCTTCTGTTACCAATTATAGGCATTTAAGAATATTTGTGGAGATTTCGTAGTTTATCTTGTTCAGGTTACGTTTTAAATGTTTTATGTATATAGTTTCAAGAATTTTTAGTTTTTGTTTATTGTTTTCATGTTTAAGTATAGTTTTGTTTTCAATCATAATGTTATTAAGCTTATGAGACAATATTAAAGGAACTTACTTAAAATAAACAAAACTTGTCTACATTTTAATGAAACATGCATCAATGAATAATTGCTGCCTAAATATACACAATACAAATATATATATATATATATATATATATATGCAAACGTTAATGATTTAAATGGCGAGACATCCATCATCGCAAACAATTCAAATAATATACAAAAACCTCCGAATCCGTTATGAATGAAATGATCCTTGTTTATAAAAATTTCTGCCGTATTAGTTCTTATTTTTACTACAAGCTTTCGTCTGTTCCTACAGACATCTTCAGGTATAGAATAGATGTTGTTCTTGTTTTTTCTCTTAGTAATAAGAGGACAACGAAAATATATGTATTGTTGTATCCGAAAATGCTATTGAAAATGAGTTATTGTTTTTGTTCATCACCATATTTTATATCAACGCACAACCTTTAAAAATTTAAAATCAAACTCAGCGTTGCTTCTGCGCGCTCCAAAAACAATAACAATAACATCGAAATCAAAACTCAGAGGCGAGACTGTTTCCTGCTAAACGCAATCATCAGGCCATCTGATGATTGCCTTTATCATTTAACAGTATGTCTTGACTTCAATGTTCACTTTCATATTTATATAGATATAGATATATATGTATGTATATATGTACAACCCATTTAACATAAGTTTTAAAATAAATTTTTTAAAAATGAAAAATCTTCCTTGAAGCTTTAATTTTTTTATATTTTAGTTTTAATTTCAAGTTAATAAATTAAAATTAATATTTCCATTAACCAAAATACCTTTTTGTATTTCAAAAACTAATTTAAATTGACAGAAAATAATTTCTTTTTTTCTAAAGTCGCTGAGTAGCGCCCTTTTTTTTTAGTTGCCTTTAATCTCAATGTAATTTTCTTTATTAAATAAAAATACGACGTACTTTTCCGAAACATTAGTCGAGGAGTTTTCGCTGATTTAATGTATAATAAATCGGATGGAAACAAATATTATTTACTAGAAGTTTAAAATATCCCAAAAATCCACTTTTTAACCTGACAGAAACATTGGTGTTTAACCCGACAGTAGCTATTTTTACGTTTCAGACTCTGGTGACAGATCTAATGTTGTTGTTTGGAGATTTTATCTGTAAAACATAATTTAAGAGTATGACATGAGAGCCTATTTGCATAATTTTTAAAGAACCTCTGATCATGTAATTTTATTCTAGTTATCTCCGTTATTTCCTGATAATTTCGTTCATAGTCGCCCGTAATTACAGAAATCGCCACGTTTATACACTTACAAAAATAATTCAAAATTCTTTTTAAAATATTGGCGTTTGATGATTGGTATTTAGCTTTATTATTCATGATTAGTAAATATAGTTTTCACTTAATAATATTATCATCTAAATGGCGGAAATTAATTTTAAAAGATTTCAAACTTAATAAATGCTCCTAAATAGAATTTTACAAAAAAGAAAAGAATTCTTGTAAAAATTGATTATTCAGTGAAAAAAGTTCCAAAGACAATAGTGTCCTTAATATATCATATTTATATGAGAAATTAAATGCTTTACTAATCAAATAATATATTGGTTCTATGGTATTTTTTGTTTTACGATTCAGAGCAGATTTTCGATAAATGGTGTTTTTATTTGACAAAAAAAAAAATAAATACTCGTATGAATCCTGCAAATATGAAGACAATGGAATTTTAAAACTAAACTTCCAAATTGTAATCGTGGGCCCACGCTCTGGGCCCACATAAGAAAAACAAGATTGTTAACCAAAATTTCGAATGTGCTAAAAAGGATTAAAAATTTAGTAAAATAATCAAAACATACTTTCATCTTTCCTCTTAATAATAACATAAACATTTTTTTAATGATAAAATATTGCTTTTATCAAGTTTTGTGTCCTTTTCCATAGAGCTATATATATATATATATATATATATATATATATATATATATATATATATATATATATATATGAAAAAGTCTTACTTTTGTTTGTCCCATTCAAATGAAATGCGTAGACAAGAAAATTGCTTCTCATATATATATATATATATATATATATATATATGTATTTTAATGATATATATATTAAAAATATTTTATATTGTGACACGGAAATTTTCTTAAATGACGCATGCTCCATGTGCCTACATGAAAAACTACATATAATTAAGTTTCTTAAAAATATTGATCTATTAATCAGTGAAATAAACTTACCTTTACATGTAGACATTGTCAAATGTTCATGTTAAAATATATTTAAGAATTTTCATAAAAATCTATGTATTACAGTTATATATCCATTAGTTTATTATATATAATTTCTCGATTATTAAAATTTTAAAATTTACATGTCTTAAGTCAATAAAATAAAAATTGTATTTTGGGATCAAAATTATATAAGAAATTATTTAATCATACCAGAGGCTCTTTTAAGATATTTCTAAAAAAAATTTTAAAACAATTTTTAAAAACAAAAATTAATCTATTGTTAGAGATATTCATATATCTTAGAATAATCTTAAGCTGAAAAAAGTTGCCAACTCATATTATGACAGTTCACCAATAACATAGCTTAGAATTTAACTTATTATAGCGGTAGTAATAATTTTGACGATAATGCAATGTTACTGTAAGTTTAGTGCTTTATTACATATATTATCTTCTAATCCTTCAATCTATATACATATTTCTGTGTTTACGTTTATCATGATGTTTGTGTGTGCACATGTATGTTTATTTTTATAGATAGATGTATATATGTGTATGTGAATTTTTATAACTATATATATGTATTTACATGTACATGCATTATATATATGTTTGTGTGCATGTATGTATGTATATATATCTGTGTGTGTCTGTTTCGTGCTTATTTGCGGGTATGTATGTATATATGAATATATTTGTACTTTTAGTTATATGTTATATATATATATATATATATATATATATATATATATATATATATATGTACATATATATATATATATGTGTGTGTGTGTGTACACACACACACACACATATATATATATATATATATATATATATATATATACATATATACATATACATATATATATATCTGTATATGTATATCTTAGTAATTCTTAATAAATTATCTATACAAACTATAATCTACTTTTTTGTTTGATAGTGATTTTAAAATTGCTTGTGGAGTTAATAACCAACAGTTAGTTGTGTTTTGTTACATTTTAATCTTGTATGGACTATATATATATATATATATATATATATATATATATATATATATATATATATATATATATTACAGCATATAATATATAAATAATTATACATATATATATTTATTTATATTCATATACACTTTTTATATATATATATATATATATATATATATATATATATATATATATATATATATATATAAAATATATATATATATATATATATATATATATTATATTACTGTGTAGGATGGTATATTTGTATTTATTTCTATGCCTTTGTATATATTCATATGCATGTGTATGTATGTATGTATGTATGTATATGTGTGTATATATGAATATATATATATATATATATGCGTATGTATATTTATGTATGTATGTATTTGTATTGATGAATGTGTGCACACATACGTATGTATTTTTATATATATTGTTATATATTTGGACTCGTGTATGTGTATTCATGCGTATATAAGTATATATGAGATATTTATATATATTTGTGTGTTTATGTATTTTGTTTTTATATATTTGCTGGTTTTATTTTAAGTGTTGCATTTTGCATGGACATTTGAAGTTGGTATTTTTTTAGGTGTGTGTATGCGTATATACTTTTTTCTATTCATTTCTAAGTATTTTATTGTCTTTTTTCTTTGCATTGTTCATTGACGAATATTTATTTTTAATAGTTGTGCACGACGGTAGAAATAAAAAATACAGACAATATATACATGAATGAAAGGCATATATAAGCATACATTAGAAAGAAACACACATATACACACCTACAAAGATTCAAATTTGAAAGTGTTTGTAGACGAATTCAAGCAGACTATTAAAATATTAATAAATGGACAAAAATATATAGATAAAATGTGTTCAATAGACAAAATTTAAGTGTTTTTGTGTTTTTGCGTGTTTATATATCTAAATATGCCTAAGTGTTTGTGTATTATAATCTGACTGTGCGTGTATTGTCTTTTGCAAGATTTCATCCTTCCCTGCCCATATCACCACTTCAAATGTATCTAAGTTGTAACGAAGCTTTACATCCCCATTAGATTAACGTTTATTCTGAGATTTTGGCCTTTCAATTAAAACAAAATAAATAATAAAATACATGGATTTATTCATCAGTTTCTTTAAATAATTTTATAATATTTTTAAAATTAAAACAGATTAAATTTAAAATTTAAAGTTCGTCTATATTTCTAAGATGAGGTATTATCTACATTATTTACATTATTCGGACTATTGTCCTCATCTTTGTCGCCATATTTACGGCCGAAACGTTGTAATTAAAATTTAAAATTGGTAAATTTTCATGAATTAGTTAGAATGATTTGCATTTTAGTCTAACCCTAACATTAATGCATTACTATAACCAAGTTTCGTTGTCAAGAATCTTAAAGAGTTGTATTTTGATTAACCATTCAAGCTTATGTAACAGCGTTTCCCCTATTGAGGTGTGTTTGGTCGATTTGCACGTTTTAAAAGTCTTTATTCTACATTCAACATCATCACTTGATATAACACCAGAAGTGTTGAAACAAATGGGTATTTATTAGTGATTTTATAACATATTTATGTTCTAATTTATGAATAAATTATATATATATATATATATATATATATATATATATGGATATGTCGATATATATGCGTGTGCTCATTTATATATATATATATATATATATGTAAACATATTGTTGATCTCAATGTCCACTGACATTGAACACTTTTACCCAGAAATTGAGCATACCTTAAGATTGTACTTTATTATATATATATAAATATGATATTAATATAATTTTAATGGATACACATGGTTTAGTGAACATTAACGATTTAATTTCAGGCAATGGACTTAATGTCCACCAGGCAGAACTAGCAGAAAATCTTAATCATTAATAATAATAATAATAATAATAATAATAATAATAGGTATATTTCCTTTAAGTTCTTTTTTATTTCCGATAGGTCATTGGGGAAGTAAAAATAAAAATGAATAATAGTTATAATATATATATATATATATATATATATATATATATATATATATATATATATATAAGTTGTCATCCACGAACGGACTGTTTCACAGCTCATCAGTGTGGCTAGACATTTGACTGCCTCAAGACAGGATCGAAAAACCCGACTGATTTGGCATCAGACAGAGATATCTATCGGCTCTCGACATAAAAGGAAAGTGATTTTTTTTATGCCACTGACTCAGATTGGTCTATTCATAAAAGTGCTTTATATATATATATATGTATATATATAGCTGAAATAATAATCTAACCAGACGTAGATGCATAGGTACAGAACATTTCAGCACTTCCTCCTATATATATATATATATATATATATATATATATATATATATATTATCTTACCGCTAACACAACTGTGAGTTTCATGCAATCTTCAGGTGCTGAGTATGAATTGACCGTTACACATCTTTATAATATATCTGGTGTTGACAATGTTGACATAGTTATATATTCTATGGGATTCCAGGGTTTTTTTTCTAATTTTAATATTTAAAAAAAATGTTTGGGAAAAAAATAAGCGGTATTTATATATGTACTTAAAAAAAAGCTTAAAAAAAGGTAAATTAAAATATTTCATTTTAGTGGTGAATATTCATATTTAAATTTTTGAAAATTTTTATAAAAGTTTTTATTTGAAGGGAAATTACCTGTTATTATTTCAACAAAAAATACGGGATCAACGTATTTAATTAGATATTTATTGTGATGCCTACATGTAACGATCCTTACATTTCTCTTGTTTTATAAGGTAGGGTGTTTTCAGATGAGCAATGTTTCAACTAGATATAAAATACATACATTTCCTTTAACGTTATAATCCTTAGATTTGTCTCCATTCTTTACTTGTCAGAAATATTTCGAGAGAGCAGTGCTGTTTTTTTTAATTTTAAATTAATTAAGATCTTTCGATGATGGTTAAATCGAAATTTCCAAGGATTTTCTGTGGAACCGCTTGTTAATGTTTTTACTGGGTGAGGTGAACTTCTTGCTTTTTCAAGGGTGAATCCCAGATCTGTGTTTAGATCAGCAGATGTTCGCAGGGTGTTAATCTAGACACAGAATGAAAAGGAAAGGGGCAAGTGTATCTCCCTGCAAGACTCCCACGACAACGTTGAAAAACACCGTATCTCCATCGTGAGATCGGATGGCTGATAGTCTCTTGCGGGATCCATATGCTAACATGATCTCTTTGAGTTTGTCATGATGGATGGAGTCAAAGGCTTTGGAGAAATCGATAAATACAGACACAGCTTTGAGGTTCTTTTCTTTTACACCTTCAGTTATACGGTGGATGGTTACAATTTCGCCAACTGTTGATCTGTTTTGTCTGAAACCGTTTTGCTTTTTGTGGAGGCATTTGTCCAACTCTACGCGATTCAATAAGAGCAGAATGCAGATTTTGGAAGCTATTGTGGTGAGTGTTATCCCTGGATATTAATAAATGCCGAGAATGAAAATAAGTGATCTTGAGTAATCTTTGCTATTCATCTCTTCAAGGACTTTGCTAGTAATAGAGAGTAGCATAATACTAATAATAGTAGTTTGCAAAATCTGACCAAATTCCCTTATTATGGTATAGTAAGTATACTATATGTATTTGTCATAGAGTAGGTTGCCGGAGAACTACAGTTTGTTTCAAACTAACATTTTTTGTTAGGCTGGTTCTGAATGGACAAATAGGTCCATCATGTTGTAAAGGATAACTATTTTTCAAATCTATGGAGTGTCAATCCTGTTCCTGGCAGCAGACAAGAAATTTATGGACAATTGAATACAGAGAGAGTCACTGTGCTTCCAGATTGCCCAAGTGATGTTTACAGATAAGCTTCAGTTTAGTGTTTCAACTGCTTTCACAATTTCCATCGGGAGATCAGACTATTGAGCGAGGGTTCTTTTACAGCATCATGATGGCTGATACGGTCTCTTGCGGGATCCCATATGCTAACATGATCTCTTCGAGTTTTCCATGATGGATAGAGTCGAAGACTTTGGAGAAATCGATAAATATAAACACAGCTTTGAGGGTTTTTTTTCCTTTTACACCCTTAATTAGATGGTGGATGGTTAGAATTTGGCCAAATATTGATCTGTTTTGTCTGAAAGCGTTTTGGTATTTACGGAGGCTTTTGTCCAGCTCTACGCGATTCTATAAGAGAAGGTTGCAGATTTTGGAGGCTATTGTAGTGAGTGTTATCCCTGGAGATTTTATTTTTGTGTGTTGGCCAGTGTCCCCTTTCTTTGGAAAGGGAAGTAGACAACATTTTGTCCAGCGCTCAATGGAGTCTGAATGATAAACTTGATTGCAAAATGCAACTCATTCTGAAAGTCATTTGTCAAACAGACCTCGGCAGGGATGTTATCAAGTCCACAAGCCTTTCTCCGCTTTATTTGCAGCTGCCAGTTTGTCCATGAAAATTACTTTCTTCATATAGAATTCTTGTTCGATTATTCTTTGTGTGAGTTTCTCTGTAACTGTGGGAGGCTTGCTAGGCAGGTCTTCAAAGTGCTTTTCTTATTTGCTGATCCTCTCATTTTGATCAATAGCCTTTAGACTGGCTTTGCTACAGGTGTTTCTGACACAGGTTTCATTGACTGTTTTCCATGCAGTCGCTGGTTGCTTGCTTACAAATACATTCACGATAATATTGATTTTAGCTTGTATGGATGCTGTTTGTTCCATGTCATATGTGTCTTTGACAGCATTTCGATGGAGATATCTTTTTTCTCTCGGGTTTGCGTTTTTCTTCTGTGCAGCTTTTTTCCAAATCTGTTAGATACTTGATTACCTTTTCAGTTTCCCATGGGGTTGGACGTCGGGTTATGGGTTTCACTGAGACTATTTCATCTGCTGCTTATGCACAGGTTTGTTCAAAGTTTTTATATGCGGAGTTTTCAGTGTTCTCATTTTGAAGAGCTTTGAAACGGTTTGTAAGAGAAATTTTGAACTGATTGGCGCTGTCACCGTTGCATAGAACAGATTGTGGCAGTGAAAATGCGATGATCTAAG
>CAHIKZ030000469.1:1357500-1500000 GCA_903632075.3 Acanthosepion pharaonis | reverse complement strand
TTGAGTATGTGCATGTGGCATAGCAGGTCCCAGCGGTGATTGGGTCTAAACCAGTGGAACTAATGACTCTCGCTCGACTGAACATTTGAAAATAAAATAACGATAGAGTAGGAGTGGTTCGTAACGATTTGTCTTTGTTAAATGGGTTGCAGGGTAGAAATTAATCCAGCGCTCAAAAGGCTTCCTAAAGTTTTGAACTCCTTCAAGACTGGAGAGTGAAGATCAGGCAGCTTCAGGTCAGATATGGCAGCAGGACTTGATTTTGGCTCTGCTCTGAATCTTCTACAGATAGAGCGTGAAATCTTAATCTAAGCGGTTCACAGGAAGAATATATTTATTTTAAATCGAATATTTATATTAATATTTATATTAATATCTGTCTATATTTCTGAGATGAGGTATTATGTACACTATTTACATAATTCTGACTACTGTCCTGATCTTTGTCGCCATATTTATTACACACTTTCGGCCGTTGTACGCTCCGGCCTTCTTCAGGTGGTTAGAATGTTGAACTGAAACCTTTATTTCGCTCACTGGGGTAGACTGTTCTAGTTCGACGTGCCATGTTTAATGGATGTCAGTTATCAGTTATCTCCTGTTAATTCCCCTCTAAAAGTCCTCCACTGCCTTAACCGGGTATTGAACTCGCACTCTTTGGGTCCTGTCATGGGATCTAACAAACGCCTTTATCCACTGTGCCTAATGTAAATTGTTATTAATACTTCAAATTTTTATTAATACTTCAAATTTTTTTTTTGTGGATATCTGTATTTGATTAGACGCCTCGTTTTTTCTTCTTTTTTTTTCTTTTTTTTTTTTTTGAGAATTCATGAATCCATTCAAGCCTGCAATATTTTAATCATTTCACTCCAAGCAAGTCAATAAAACTATTAAAACTAAGTATGAGAGAATATAAGAAAAGAAAACATTATTAAGGAGAGGTGACAATAAACGAACAGGAATTAAGAAGATAAAAGATAAAGATAGATATTGCATTTAAATTTTTTTAAAGATCTATGTTGACAGGAAAACAGGATGCCGGAAGAGAGTTACATAATCGGAAGTGCAAGAAATGACACTGTTAGTATAGAACTTACGCTTACACCTGCACCTGTACATGTAAAAATTGTTACATTTGGACCTTTCAATTCTACAGCGGTTACATCTGCACCTTTAAACTGTACAACAAATGCATCTGCACCTTTCAACTGTTAAAACGACTGCATCTGAAATTTTCAAATCCACAACGGCTACATCTGGACCTTTCAATTCTACAACGGCTACATCTGGACCTTTCAACTGTACAACGGTTATGTCTGGAATTTTCAGTTGTACAACGGTTACATCTGGAAGATGGAGGCATGATGCAAACACAAGCTCAGTCCGTTGACACAAATTGCGGGTGATACATGAAAGGCGCTCTAATTAAATCTTATACATTACGACATACGCCAAATGTTACCATTTAAAAATTCTTAAATTATCGTTTTAAATATATCAAGAACATTAACATAAAATCTTCTATTCTGACAGAGAAACTGGATAAGTACGCCATACTCTTGGCATTAGCAGCCAATAACTGATTATTATGTGCATAAATATTAAAATACAACATATATTTTGTTTGGTAAACAAGTGAAATATATTTTTCTATAAATAAACGCAGAAGAAATAGCATTTGAATCACATATTTCATTAACATATTTCATACAGTTAGTTGGGATATTATTTTAATATTTCACCCATTGTTTTCTTTGAGATTCAATAACCTTCATATGCTTTTCAACGACTAATTATAACTTTGAAACTTTCACATTTCTTGTGGCAATCGGTTTTATGTCTTCACAGCAATCCATATCCTTGAATATTGTTTTCCTTTCTCACTGTCTTCTCTTTTTAACAAAGGATGATAAGTTTTCTATTTCTGGAGTTACCAAGACCATCCAATTTATTCGAAGTCTTTTAAACATTTTTAGCAGAGTGATAATAAGCTTTTGAGCTTATGAAGGAGAATTAGCTTAAATGAATAAATATTTTAGCTTAAAACTTCTTGCTTTCTGATCTTTACAATGCTTCTAGGCATTTATTTTGACACCTGCATCAATTTCAATGATACATATAATTTTACAGCCTACTACCACTCATTTATGTACCACACGTGATGCACTTTCTTTCGATACATGATTGACGAGGCAGGTTTTTTCCCCGCAATAGGTTGCCATTTCTTTCTACGGTAGAACAGTTGTCATCCAACCAGGTCTGTCCTGGTGGAGGGAGAAGAAGGGGATCCATACCTTTCCCAAGGGTACTAGCACGTAAGTCAATGTAATGGATTCAACCGGAATTCGAACTTGGCTCTCCGATCTCTCAGACCGAGCCACTATCCATTACTCCACCCTACTCAACACAAAATATTGCTCCATCACCTTTTGTTGTAGCTTTATTGCCATGTAAGGCACATCTTCTAGCCCAAACATTAGGCTCATCTAGTGTTAGATTTTACTAATAATTTCAGATGAGAAATCAATTTTCGCGTATTTTTCACCTTACACTGTTCTCTGCTTGTTATGTTTACAGAAAGGTTGTATTTTAACTGATTCCATGTCTTCAACTAATATGTTATATAGCTTAATATTTCGCCTCTTTTCGCTAGGTTTCAAAATGCCTGCTTCTAAAATGTCTGCTTGGTAATCTGCTTTCCTTGCTTTTAACCCTTGTATTCATTTCTCAAATCTCTTTCATTAATATTCTTCAGGCCTTTTTCTGCTACACCTTTCACGAACCGATCGATTTTTTCCTGTTTTTCTACGATCTGTTTTCAAATTTCTTTGCTAATCTAAAGTTGTGTTGAGTTCCCGCCACTCAATAACTCTCCCATTTCTTGTTTCTCTCTTGAGGTTATGTATTTCATATGAACCATGGCAAAATTTTATAAAATAAAATTATACCATCCTATGTATACTTGTTTACAATAAGTAAGTGCTTATAGATTTCTGCAGATTTTTAAACTTTTACCAAAATATGTTGATAAATGCAAAACATTATTATGAAAATATGATTTGCATAATATAAAGCAACATTATACAAATAGATTTATTTACAGATGTTTATATTAAAGTATTTCTAACATTTTTGTAGTTTTCATTTCTCGTTTAAGGCAAGAATGTAGCTGATAAACATATTGTTTCTAATACTGAGATTACGTCATATCAGTTAAAGGTCAAGACGAATGAAAATACATGAACCAAAAAATAGGAAAATCAAATCCGAGGACAGTTTCGAAACATAATTTCAGTGTCACGATGGAATCATATTTTTAAAAAAATCTACTTCTGTATCGACCAGATTTTTTTTTTATATTTTTTAAATAAAAACAAAAATATTAGAGACCTTCGGATCATCAATCTAACAGTTCTTTCCTATTATATCAAAACACAGGCACACGCACACGCACAAATATATATATATATATATATATATATATATATATATATATATATATATATATATATATATATATATATGTGTGTGTGTGTGTGTATGTATGTGCATGTGTATGTACACGTATGTCTGGGTGTGTGTGTGAGTACATGCCTAAGTGTATGTACCTACTTGTATATGTTTTTTTGTGTGTATTAGTATGTGTTTTTGAACATAGAAATATTTGGTCCTTGCGAAATGAGACAATCGTTATATTCATCTTCATATATTTATATTTGATTTATAACCTGTAGTCTATACTAATTTTCCCAATTACAAAGCGGCCCTTTAAGTAAACACAATTTTATTTTCCTTCGTCCCATCTCTCTCCCCCACCCTTTCTTTTTTTTTTTTTTTCCCTTCCTATCCGAATTGTCTGTGGTGTGTATATGTCACCACGAAATGTATCTTTATGTATTAGACATCCGTCGACTTTCTTTCTCTCCTCTTTTTAAATCCACCCCACCCACATCTCCAAAAACTCTCTCTGTTAAGGTTTCATGTCCCTCCTCCTCATACTTACACTTTCTCTAAATTCTGTTTTGATTTCCGGAGTTGTTTTTTTCTGTTTTCATTTTGAATTTGTAGGTCTGATGATTTGGATCGTATTTACGATTCCAATGGAATAAATTATGACCATGGAATATTAGTGTTTAAGCCTTTTTATTATATCCTTACTCTGTCCTAGACATTGAGTTCTAACTGGATCCTTCCTCTTGGAAAATTTTTTTTCTGAAAATATACATGTATGGGAATTTTTTATATATTTTTCATATGTATGTATATTTTCCACTAATATCTATATATATATATATATATATATATATATATATATATATATATATATATATATATATATATATATATGATGGTAATGGCCATCATCAGGAAAAATAATTTTCTCCTTGCTGGTAGCAGTGATCTACAGAAATGAATGTCTTCATGAAGAAAATGAACTTTTGTCTGTAGTTTTCATTTGTTTTTTTTATTTTTTATCATGAATTTTGGTCAGTTTTGTGTTGGTCAAACAGTCTCTTTTAAGTTGTTATTTAAGATAAGAGCTTGATGGATATATATATATATATATATATATATATATATATATATATATATATGTATGTATGTATGTATGTATGTAGCATTACTAGATACTTGTTTACCTAGAAAACCCATCTACTAAGACGACTTGGCAAACCCTGTTGCAAACACCTGCTCAGAAATAGAGGTGTTTGCTTAACATCCACAAAAAGCAACTGGCGTTCATACAGAAACTATACTGAGCGTGCAGAAGTTATAGTCTCTGTGTAAGAGTGCATAATCTGTCATGACCATTGGTCACAATGTCTTAATAGAAAAATCTCCGACAGCTTTCTATCAGTTCCCTTTGACCGATTAACAAGAGTTGCTAAGGTTTTCAAACGTTCAACTGTTCTACACACATATTTTGAAATATTCCATTAGTGTATCTGTGTTGCAGTTGTGTTCTCCTGGTTTGTTGTGATGGGATTTGTAGAAGTATAATGTCAATTTTTCCTGTTCATTTTCTGTATTTCTTCCTCCAGAAGTTCTTGTTTTCTGTTGGTAATTTTGAATAACTCAAGGAGTTCTTTCATGGTTTTCTTGTCTGTTCACGACATTCTGTCGTGGTAGATTTATATAGGGAAGAGATTATAGTTGTCCCAACGAGAGAAAAGTGTATATATTAAAAATAAGATAGAAACCGAGAGAAAACGATACTTAGATTATTGGTTCATTTTTTGGAAATCTTCATGGGTGATATTAACCAATTCCACATTCTACTTCAGAACTTACAACCCAAAAATCAAATTCACCCAGAAATATAAATTCAACGAATTACCATTTTTAGATATACTCATTAGAAATAAAAGCTACCACATAATAACAGATATCTACCACAAACCTACCGACACCCAACAATATCTTTATTTCAATGGCTATCACCCCAAAAGTTCCTGAAATCCATCCCCTATTCTCTAGCACGTAGGGTTTGTACCCTAGTGACTGATAAACGCCTCCGAAGAACCCGCCTAGAAGAACTACATCGAAGTCTAAAAAAACGAGGCTACCCCACAACACTAATAAACAAAGTTTTTAAACTCGCAAAATATTCCTTTAGACCAACTACGAAATCCTAAGAAATGTAACGTCGAACAAAATATGTCTCAATATGCAACAAGAACACTCCAGAACTATTTCTCTCTTCTTTTTTAATACATACATTTTAATCACACACACACACACACACACACACACACACACACACACACACACACATATATATATATATATATATATATATATATATATATATATATATATATATATATATATGAAATTTAAACTATTTAGGAAAATTAAAAAATAAAGTTGTTTCAAAGATAGAGCCCTCACGAGCTTATGTAGTCTTGCAAAAAGATCTAGAAGTATGGCCATTATGAGAAATTATATTTCACGATTTGATAAGAAAGGCTGAATCAGTTTCAAAGTTCACGCAGAAATAATTTTCATTTTGTGAAAAAGACGCGTATGCCAAACCTTGTCAAATGCCTTCAAAATATCCTAAGCAACAGTTCAATCTTCACCATTCTTCTCTAAATCTTGAGGAATTCTTTCAGCAATAACCGTTAACTCATCCGCAGTTGACATAAGGAAGCAAAGGGCATATTGCTTATCTGAAAGAAGACCCTGCGATTTAAGATGCTTACCTAGTTCAGAGTTTATTGGAGCCTCTAGTACGATGTCAAGAAGAGGTAGAAGTCTAATAGATAAGAAGCATCAGATGGTTCGATGAGTTCTTAAGACTGGAACGACAGAAGAGAATTTTCAACAAGCAGAAAAGGATGAAACGGCAAGACATTTATTGTAGAGTTTAGAGAGAACATCTGCTTCAGGACTATTGCAGGAATACCATCATCCACATGCTTTGTGAGGATCCAGTTTATAAATGATAGCAGAAAACATGGACGGATATATCTGTATATCATTCAACAGAGACTCAGTTCTAATGGGAAAGTGAGACAAAGGTATTCCAGCTGAGTCAAAGGGTAGAATTTAAAGATAATTTACATGCCAGACATTCTGCTTTATCAGCAGAAGATATTAACATCTCAAATTGATTGAAGAGAAGGGGAATTGAAAACTATTCTTATTTAACTCACTATTACAGAGCTGTCAGTGATAGTTAAACGAAAAGAAGGAAAAAAGGCAATTGGAAAATGTCAGAAAAGAGAGGACAAACCGTGGGGAATTAAAAGAAAGAAAGAAAATGATTTGAAGTAAGCGGAAATAAAAAGTAAAAAAAATACGCGTAGAATGTAAATGAAGAAAATCCATAATGAAATATATTAGAAAAAGAAATTATTTTATAAAACTGACGAATCTGCGTATTAATGAAAACATACTTGATTTTAAAACGTTTAATTTCATGTGAAATAATCGCTGTATCAATGTATCTATCTAGTTATCTCTATGTATCCTTCTATGTATCTGTAAATAACATTATCTCTTTTCAAGTGTACTTATTAACAGATATTATCAATTTTGAATTAATCTGAATATTTTCCATTTTTCATCATTTGCTTTCTCTCCTCGTGATAGTTGTAACTTTGTATTTCTTTCCTAAGATTTGCTTTCAATTTTCTCCTTCGTCTCTTATTTTCTTTTCATTGTTTTTTTTTTCTTTTGTTTTCTCTTTATCCCCTTCCATTTCTCTGATATTTTTTTCATCTAACGCATTTTTCCTTCTCTCTCTTTTCTCACTATTGGTTGTTTTCTTTCTTTCATTACTCTTTTATTATGCTTCTCCTCCTTCCCTCTCTTCTTCCTCTTCTTTTTTTGTTTTTAATTCTCTTCGGATTTTACCTTTCTTTATCTTTTCAGTTTCTTTCTACGCTTTAATTTTTCTTTCTCCCTTTTTACTTTCATTTCTCTTTCTTTTCATTTTTTTATTGCATCATTTTGATCTATTTTTTCTTGAATTTTTATTTGCTTCTTTTTCTCTCTTACTCTATTTCCTTCTACTATCTTTCTTCTTTCTTTCTTTGATTCTTTCAATTATTTTTTTCTTTTTTTCCTTTTCTTCGCTTCCTTTGTTTTTCTTTTTCTATTATATACTTGCTTTTTCTCTATTTCATATTTTCATTCTTAATTTTTGCTTCACTTTCTTCTCAGTGCTCTTTCTTTACTTACAGCGTTTGCCAACCACAAACCTACTGTTCCTTGTTTTTATATATGACTTCTCACTTTAGCTCCTCTTTCTTTACATTCATTCAATCTTTCTTCTATGTATCTTTCACTCTTTTCCTTCATTTCTAGTGTCCCCATCCCCATGTCTACATCATTTTACGTCATCGAGATACCAAGTCTATTATTTTCATTTCTTTCCTGGAAATGTTTCTTTATTTAAAATGTTCACCCATTTTGTACATTTGTTGAATATTGACTTTTGTTTTCAAGGAAAACCAATGAAAAGTAAAAACGAAAGAAAAATTTTTAAAAATACCAGAATTAACTTTTTTTTCTGTCACAAAAATATGTAACCAGAGGAAAATTTGAAATCGAAATCTTTTTCAATCACTTTACATGCATTTCTGTGAGAGACACACTACATTTGTAACGCATTCTAACACTTTTTAGGATTCGCTTATCATTTCTGTAAATAATGATTTGCATTCATTATATTTTTTCTTTGAAAACTTCAAGATTTTTTTGTGTGAATATCAACTTATGATTTATTTCTTTTTTTGTTCAAGTATCTTTTCGAAATTAAACATTAAAAATGTCAATTTTGTTTATTTAACTTATCAAGAAGCAAATTCTTCGATCGAAATGATTACTTTGCCTTTCAATTTCGAAGACAGTCTGACAGTTTTTTGTTTGCCTCTTTATGTAAGGTGCTTGAAGATGTCAATAAGTTGCTGACGTCATTTTTGTCAGACGAAAATCTTTTATATCATCAAATAACATAACGTACAAAGTTCGATGAATCAATTCGCTGCAAACTATTGGGGACTTTTTAGCCAGGTTAACGCTAGATCGTCTTTCTTTTCTTCTACAACTACATAGAGCGATACACACAAAATTATTCTACTTGTTTCAATTCATTTTAACAATTTTAAATTTTCTTTAATGTCATGTCCCTTCAGGACGTAGGCACGATAACTCAATACAATTTCTACTTGATTATTTTCTGTGTATTGTCAGGCATTCTTGGGAAAAATAGTGGATTGGCTTTTAATTGTCTTTCCACGGTTAAGAATTCATAAGAAAGACCAGATTAGCACATGCAGGTTATTCATGGTTTTACCAAGGTTATTTATGCGAACAAGAAGCCTACTAGAAGAAGAGTTTGTAATTATATATATATATATATATATATATATATATTAGCACCTCGGCTTGCTGTAATGGTTAGCAAGCTTGTCTTGCTTGAATAATTAAGACTGAGTAGTGGATGCCTCAAACGTTCGGCCTTGTGCCACCATCTCTCTATATATATATGAAGAAATATAATTTTAAGGTGTGTTATATTTAAGAGATAAAGTGCTCAATATCAGAGATAGAGCATATGTAAATATAAAAGTGAACATTGAAATATATATATATATATATATATATATATATATATATATATTAAATCGAACATTGACATCAAGGTTCAGAGGCGATAAACCACGTGGACTGACGATTGTGCATAGTATAAAACAGTTTGTCGCCTCTGAACGTTGACTTCAACGTTCGGTTTAATATATATATATATATATATATATATATATATATATATATATATATATGTGTGTGTGTGTGTGTGTGTGTGTGTGTGTGTGTGTGTGTGTGTGTGTGTCCTTGAGTACGTCTTTAACTCATAAGTCTTTGGGTCTAAACACTAGATCTAAGCAACATCTTTATCCACTGGGCCATGTGTAGGTTAGATCCAGTGACTAAACCCAGAGTTTTGAGTTAAATACCAGGCCACAGCGAAAGTGAACCAAAACTTGGCGAGCAGAGTTAAAGGGAAATAATTGAGGTATCTGGAAGAGGCATGGCACGTGGAATTAGAACAGTCTACCTCGATGGACGAAATAAAGGGTACGGTTCGAAATTCCAATCACCTGAAGGCCGGAGCGTACAACGACCGAAACCATGTGAATATGGAAATGAAAATGAGGAAAAGAGTCCCGATAATGTTAATAATTCTAGTAATCATAACACCTAAGGTTAGCGATATAGATAGAAGCCCAATTTATGTCTATTATTTTCAAACAATTTTAATGTTCGCCATATTATTATTATTAGTAGTAGTAGTAGTAGTAGCTTGAAAAGTGAAATCGGTGAATCGATTTCAAATTCCAGCCTGTCCTGCTTCCTTCGTTTTCACATAATCCACACGGAAGGCATGAATCCGTTTCTTACACAGCTGCAGGGTGGATGGAAGGGTAGACGGTGCTGTACTGCTTCGTGGGGTAACCACTCTGAGAGAATAAAGTCTTTGATTTTATTTTTTTTTAGACATATCGCTCCAAGGAAGGATGGAGTGCCACTAGCACACAAGAGGTTATAAAAATAAAAGTGAGAATAAAGAGGGGGGTTTGAGGAAAGGATAAAGAGAAAGACAGGGATCAAGATTAAGGCATCAGAAGATGTCGATTGACATTACATTTGAATATTTGCAGATTATAGCTATCAAGGAAGCAAGTAAGAGGAAGGGTGTTCCACTAAATGGGAAGCGTGAGTTGAGAAGAGACAGCTACATTTAACCGTTTCGATAATGAAAGAGTGGGGCCGAAATGCCAGCCTAGTAGCACGCTTAAATTCATGCAGTTGGAGTACCAGTGAAAGTACCTCGTCAGAGCAGTTGCCATGAAAATATCTGTAGAAAAGACAGAGGGAAGTCATATCACGTCTATAAGAAAGTGTCTGTAAACAAGATATCAGATCAGGACCTACCATATTGCATATCCGTCTTTCGTATACCGTGGGGATTTAAACGGAAAGCTTTTCCAAAAAGGATTATAATTCAGATTTAATAAAGAGGAATCAACAAAAAGCTACGATGACCGACGCTGAGAAAATAAATAGTAGTTTTAATAGTAATAATTATTATATGTGATCAAAATATGATGATGGTATATAATTGATTTTGAGACTGCATTTTTTATATTTTTAATATGAATAAGCTATGATTTTTATATAGTTAACTAATGTCGCCTGTATTAAAGAATTCATTTTAATATGCAATTCGGCTTTGTTTCCTTTCAGTGTAAATTGAAACTTTCAAATTATAAAGAAAAAAATACTTTTTACTTCTCTAAAGAGAAAATATCCGAAGAAGGTCGACACTAAACGAAAGAACTACAAAGTAATCTACTAACAAACTGTTCACACTGATATACTAATTAAATGCTCCATTCTTAAGGCAAAACTGGCATATTGGATTGTTGTAGCTGATTATCAAATCATTCTACCATAAAAATTGAATATCTCTTTATTAGAGAGATCAGATTATCTTTTTTAATGATAAATTCACCTCATACAATGCTCGTGAGCAACTAAAGGTAGAGCAATGCGATTAAAATGTAGATGGTGTATTATATGAATGTAAAAAAGATGTGGTAGGAAAAGAAGATTATGACGATAAGGAGGATAGATAAACACTGATGATTAACTTGAATAGGTTAATTCTGTCATGCTCAGGAAAGTATCTACATAGGTATATGTTCCACAAATTAGCATATATTATAGAAATGCTGAGTGAAAATGTCTCCTTATAATGAGAATATTTAGGGAATGAAAATGATTCGACAATATAGAGTTATGTCATAGCTCTAAAAGTTTGATTTGAATTTCATTTGAACATTTGCCATAGAAATAGACAGAGAGCAATGGTAGGTTTCGAAGCAATAAATATATAATGTCATATTCTGTTTTATATTATATAATAGATCATTTTTATTTGGAAATCTGTTCAACGAATTATTTTTGCTTTAATTATGATGCCACTTCCGGTCTGTGAGAGAAGCGAATAGTAACGGCCATATTGCCTACGGCCGACAAGAAAAAGGAAAGGAAATGCTTTAGGCGAAATCAACCGTATTGATTTTGCTTTTATTACTTTTTTATTTCTTTGCTGAAATACATTTTTTAAATTCCCTTTGGCTAAGCAAAAACGAAAGACGGCGATTTAACAGCAGAGCTGACACGCTTATGGTAAAATGAGTCGCTGAGAGGCGAAATGATCGCGCCTGATCTCCTATGCGAAATATATTCATTGTAACCTTAGCTCTCAGAAATGATTTGAATTCACTGAAAAATAAAACAAATTATACTCCATCCCTCTCACTCTTCTCTCTTTCGCCACCTTCACTCTGTCTCTGTCTCTGTCTCTGTCTCTCTCTCTCTCTCTCACTCACTAAGGCGATAGGAATTTCTTCTTCGAAAAACTTATCCGACAAATCTGAAGAAATACTATGCTATATCATTACATATTTGTAAATAACAGAATCCTTCCTCAGAAAAAAAAAATACTAAAAAGTATAAACTAGAGCATACCAATAGAAATTCATAACGTCCCACAAACGAAACTATCTGCAGTTCACAATCTTCCAAATTAGAATCTGTGTTGTCCCATAGGCAAAATAAAACGGTTTTGAACTTGGAGATCAGGTTGCTTCCCGATTCTTTTCGCATGTATTAGGTGATTTATTCAATTTTATTTTATTATAATTATAATTTTATTTCCATTCATTTATTTATTTCTCTTTTTGTTTTGACTCGATATTTCTTTCTTTTGCACACCTCAGAATATGTGTCGCACTTCTCGCAAAAAGAAATTGAAAATCGCTATAGGGCATAGACCTAAAAGCCTCAGGAGACAAACATCAATATTAGCTGCATTATGACAACTCACCTTGCATATTATGATTAATAGGTGCTGTACATGACTTTAGTAAAACACAAGACTATCATCTGACTTGCTATTTTCTCGATATAGGACTTTAAATACGCTAATACAAACTCAAACACTCAACTATAACGATTATTATTATTATAATTTTTATTTTGTTTGATTTCTGGCGTTTACACATTTCTTTCCGGGTCCCGCCCAGGGACCTAAGGTTAGAAATGGCATCATGAGACTTTCCACAAAAAAAAATATTACATAGATAAAGGCCTTCGTAAAGTGTGGGCTGTACTTGTCAGAACAAATTTTGTATCTCCATGAGGCATGGACTTCCAGTTATCCCTTCAATTAGTCTACTGCAATCTTTTCCAACCGATCCTAGGGCTCCAACTACAACAGGGATTGTTGATGTTCCCATATGCCACATTTTCGAGATTTCTATTTCAAGGTCCTTGTATTTTGACAACTTTTTGAATATCTACAAAGATACATTGCAGTCAGCAGAGGCTGCCATATCAATAAAGAGGCACCGTTTTTGTTTGTGGTCTTTAATAACAATATCTGGATGGTTGGCTTTGATTGTTCTGTCAGTGTGTATTGTGTAGTCCCATAGAATTGTAACAGGTCCTATCTCCGTAACCGGGTCTGGGTGGTGTTCATACCATTTTCTTTCAGTTTCCTTCTCGTAGAAGTTGCAGATTTTCCAGTGCAGATATTGGCCCACTTCGTCTTTGCTGTCTTTTTAAGTATTTTACAGCTTCAGCCGGTGTATTGTGCTTTACTTGTATTTCTGCACCCATTTGAAACTCCATTTTGTATTTGTGGGCTTCCTTTATTACGAAGTAAAGACGCTTACTACTTTCATGTTCCTTGGCGCATACCATCATCCAGTCTTCTGAAGTTTCCAAGTATCTTTAGAGGCCAATTGTTGTAGTTTTGGAGCACAGTTCTAGTTGAACTAATCCTATCCCTCCTTCGGATCTGGGCACATACAGATGATCAACATCAGTTTAGGGATGATGCATGCGATAGCAAGCGAGAAGCTTTCTCGTTTTGGTTTCCATTCGCTTGGTTTCAGCTATGGTCCAGTTAAGGACATTAAAGCTGTATTGCACCACAGGGACAGCCAATGTGTTTATGGCTGATATTCTGTTTTTTGAGTTTAGCTCAGTGTTTAGTACCAGACGCACACGCCTGTAGTACTCCTTTCTTACCTTCTCCTTCATTTGGGTATGTTGTATGCCATCTCCTTCGCTAATTCCTAGGTACTTATAGCCTTCATCATGCTCCAGTTCCCTAATCTTTGTGACAAAATCTAAATCTATTAAGGGTGTTTCTGATATTATTATCATTATTATTATTATTATTATTATTATTACTACTACTACTATTATTATTATTATTATTATTATTATTATTATTATTATTATTATTATTATTTTATTTTGATTTATGGTATGTACTCATTTCTTTCCAGGTCCCACCCAGAGACTTAAGGTCAGAAATCGCATCATGACATTTTCCACTGAGAAATTAAAAAAAGAGCAACAATACATTTATTTTCCATAGATAAAGTCCTTCATAAGGTGTGGACTGTATTCGTGAAAACATTTTTGTACTTCTTTAAGGCATGGGCTTCTAGAAATCCTTTCAATGAGTCTACTGGAATGTTTTCCAATCTGAGGGCTCCAAATACAACAGGGATTGTTGATGTTCCCATGTGCAACATTTTTGTGATTTGGATTTCCAGGTCCTTGTATTCTGATAGCTTTTTGAAGATCTGCAGATTGCCATATCAATTAGGAGGCAATTTTTTGTTTGCGGACTCTAATAACAATATCTAGGCTGTTAGCTTTGATTGTTCTGTGTGTATTGTGTAGTCCCATAAAATTGTTACATTATTATTATTATTATTATCGATATTCTTCTTCTTATTATTATTATAATTATTAATATTATTATTACAGATTCAAAAGAACGTAAATTATGAATGAAAATACGACGTGTTTGACAATGTTAAAGAATATTTCAACAAAATGTGTCTTCTCTTCGTTATGTTTTAAAAATATTCAAATCCAAAAATATGTAAATGTACAAAATATTATGTCTTTGCACACGTTATATATATATATATATATATATATATATATATATATATATATATATATATATATATATATATTATACTTCAAAATTATCTTTAAAATATATCTTGAAGAAGACTAGTAACATTGTCAAATATTTTTTTTCTTTTCTTCAATCGCGCTCTTATCTTTACTGATGAAAATTATTGCAAGTGTTACGTCAACCATTTTGTTGATTATTATTATTAAATAATATTTCAACAAAATGTCTGTCTTCTCTTCGTTATGTTTTAAAAACATTCAAATCAAAAATATGTAAATGTACAAAATATTATGTCTTTGCACAAACGTTATATATATATATATATATATATATATATATATATATATATATATATATATATTATACTTCAAAATTATTTTAAAATATATCTTGAAGAAGACTAGTAACATTGTCAAATATTTTTTTCTTTTTTCAATCGCGCTCTTGTCTTTACTGATGAAAATTATTGCAAGTTTTACGTCAACCATTTTGTTGATTATTATTATTATTAATGCTGTTGTTGTTGCCGCTGCTGCTGCTTTTGTTATTATTCACCTTGTAAATAAACCCTCAATTACCTTAATATACTATCTATGTAAACTGTAGAACAGGCGTGGTCTAGACAGACTTCTTTTCCGGATAAGCCAATCTCGATTGCAACAACTATTGTAACACCCACTCTATACTTCCACATGTTTCTAAATTCTTAAGAAAAAAATCTTTTCATGTTTCATATATTTTATTTTTATTTGTTCTCGTCATGTGGTCTGATGGTAAAGCGACTATCTACTGGGTTCCATTTTCTTTTTTCCTTGTGTTCACAAGATAAGATTTTTGTCTCTTGAATATAGCCGTCGCTATGGAGACCAATGTCGAAGTATTTTTTTTATTTTCTACGACAGCATTTTGTTTTTTCTCATGCAATTTATTTACATTGTCAAAATCAAGTAGTGTTTGCATACACAAGCGGGCAAAAAATTTTGACCACCTTTGCAAAATGATTATTTTTCTTCCTTTTACCCTGAGGGACTGACAGTCTGCATTTCTCGGTACAATTTATCTCCTGTTAATTTCCCTCTGAAGGTTCAACACGGCCTTAACCGGGTATTGAATTCACACTCTTTGGGTCCTGTCACTGGATCTAACTATCGCCTTTATCCACTGTGCCATGCGTCCTTGTGAGTTCAATACCCGGTTAAGGCAGTGGAGAACTTTCAGAGCGAAATTAACAGGAGATAAATGATAACTGACATCTATTAAACATGGCACGTGGAACTAGAACAGTCTACCCCAGTAAGCGAAATAAAGGGTTCAGTTCGACATTCTCACCAGCTGAAGAAGACCGGAGCGCACAACGACCGAAACGTTGTAATAAATATGGCGACAAAGATGAGGACAATAGTCCAAATAATGTAAATAATGTTCTAAAATCTTCATCCACAACAAACTGTTTTGTTTCACGTGATGTCTGGTAGATAGGAACATCATTTTCACCATCTTCACCATCTTGATATTTGAGAGAAACAGAAGATTAGTCCGAAGTAAACTAATATAGTTTTCACTGTTGAGGCTTCCACCGGCTTCTTCTGCTATTGTTTTCTGCAGATTCAAACCATTATGTGTTTATCACCACATTGTATTGTTTTATGTTTTATCTTGCATTGTATCTTTCTCTCACTGACCTCCATACATATTCTCTTACATTCAAATGTAACTCTGTTTTGCATTCATCACCAAACAATACCTTTTTCTCACTTTCAAACATCCCATGTTAGACGTTGTTTTGTCCACTTCAATCGTCTAATCTGATATGTGCAATTATGTTTTTTTCTGCTGCAATACACCCGTTCAGGTTGATTTTGTTTTCGTAATACTCTGCGCGTTCCGACTGAAATCATATTGTTAAGTTTGCATTCAATTCCCACTTGATTTGCTGTTAATTTTGGATTGCAATAAAGAGATTCTCACAAAATCTTTTTCGTCTCTTTTTAACGTTAATGTTCTTCCGGTTTTCTATGCAATGAAAACACTTCCAGTAGCAGCAAATATCATTTGGATGGTTTGGAAATTCCCAGAAAAATGGTCATCTCTAGGAATATTCCTCTTCATTGTTTTCATATTTGTTTCAGCAGATGATTTTAGTGTAAAGAAATCAAGGTAATGTTCAACTACAATGAATAACCAAGGAAATAATTACTCATATTAATAAGACAGTACAATTGATACTTAGAAATTTGCATATTATCATGGCTTTATTATCCCAGGTCTTTCATTGGTCTAAAAACGATTAAAGCAGTTACACAGCACCGATAAAACCGCAAAAAGTTATTCTCCAATTTGCAAGACTTACATATAAAATGGTACTTGTAAACACGGTTAACGTCTTAATGAAATCAATTTGTGTAGTCGTTCTATGCAGTTTCCCCAAAGAGTTCAAGTCAGTGCAATTTCTTCTGTCCCATTGATAATCTTGTGAAGCATAACAAATTTTATAAGGGAATTTCACATTCTAAGTTTAAATAGAAATTTATGCATACCTATATAAATCTAATGTGAATAAGATTTCCACAAAAACCCTATAATAGCACCTTATTTCATGGACGGGGCAGAATAGATGAAAAAAAGGAATGACAAATATGCTTTTTTGTCACAAAGTGTTGCATACCACTAAGTCATGCAAAAAATTATATACACATATTTATCCCTGGTAAATAAATTATAACATATGTCAACACATCAGCCAGTGTGAAAAAAGAACGAAAATATAGGGTCTTACTCATATGTCCAGAATGGAAAACTGGAGATGCTGAAGATTCTTCTGAGTTTCTGGAGAAGCCATATATAGGAATCGAGCGTGTTCTAGATTTATCTGCTACGTTGCTAGCGAGGAAATATTCCGCAATCAGAAAAACAGCAGATTGAGAACCGGCAAAGATAGATTTACATAGAAGAACGACGCTGTGACCTTGTAAGCGGCACTGCGTGGCAAATGCTCAGTTTGACTCCTGGAAACTGACTGAATTTTTCCACTAACCTTGTATATTTACACACACACACACACACACACACACACACACACACATAAAAGCATTTATCCGAACCAAGAAAACTTTCACAATATAATTGTCTTCATTTTCAATGGAGTCATATCGCTCGTAAGTATTAATGACAACCTTAGAACATGAAACTTCCGCGCATAACTTCTGTACAGTTACAGAATTATTGATCCTTCTCCGTATATAGATAAGGAAGTGACTGAAAAGTCATCAGAATAACCGTCCCTACATGAAAGCCACCAATCTGCTACTGGGTGACATGTGCAAGTGTTTATTGCTGTTGGCCCACTGTCAGATTGCCGGCGTGTTCGTCTTGACGGACCCCTAGAGGCCCACCGGCGGTTGCCACAAGAAGACTGCTGGTGTTGCCATTGGCGGCCAGTCAGCGGCATGCGTGTAGGGATTTCTGATATTTCGTCAGATTTTGGGAATCGGATGTGGCCAAAGCCTATTCTGTACTTCATCATATACCTCTCGCTAGATTTGTTCTTTGGCGAGCAAGCAAAGATTTTTACCTCTTTGCCGAAATCTTTTTACTCTTCCAGTACATTCAGACGATATTCTTCCTACCTTAACCATTCGAAATGCTATTTGTTTAATGTTCCTGATGTATAAGAATTGATTTTTATCTTCTTGATCAACGAACCTTCAAATACTTTCTACAAAAAAAAATCTTATTTGACACGGACCAACAATCATCGGGTTTTGTTCTGACTCGCAAGATAAGCGAAATACTTTGTAAACTATTGTTCCAATGTAGGCGCCCATTGTTTTTTTTTTGTGTGCAATGCCGATGAGAATATGATTGACTGGTATTAACGTTTAGTCTATAAACTCCTTTTCATTACGGCGAAAGAGCTGCAATTTGATGAGTGTCAGCTTAAAATATATACGCTGAGTAAGGATCCTCTTGTAGTGGTCCAGCAACTTGTTTCTCGTGTTCATAGACTGGTAAAATGGCTGAACGAGAGCTTGGTAGATGGAAACAGAAAGAAGAGAGAAAAAAACAGAAAAGCTACTTTTTAAAACAGGCTTTCCAGCAATGTGTTCAATTGGCTCTGAGGTTTTAGGCTCGGTGTCAAGTCAATAAGCAGATTAATCACGAGGTAATTTTCTATTTTAGAGGAATGTCTTCATGATTGAAGGTCAGAGTGACAAGGGTCTATAACATATGGACTCGGCAAAGTTCAACACATACGCAGATAAAACCCTTATATATATATATATATATATATATATATATATATATATAGGTTTATATATATATATATATGCTGCTATAAGGTGCGATGCATAAATTGTAGTCTAAATTGTACAAAAAAGAAATAATTTTGACATCTCATTTTAACAGATATATTTACCAAAATTACGCAAAAATATCTTTAAATACTAACAAATAAATTTATTCAATAAAATCGCTATGCGAATTCAGAATCTCCAGCAACACTTCTGGACGCTCTCCTTTTTTAATTTGGTGTATGCTGCCATAATCCATACCTACAGTTCTCCTTTGGTGTTACAAAGATTTTTTTGGTGTCTCGCTCAACTGCCCCCACCTACTTATAATAATCAAGAGTGTTGTAATCTAGGGTGACCTGGTCGCAGAAATTGTCTGTTTCTCCTGTTTGTGTGGCATGGTACAGTGTGTTATTGATAGAAATAGGGCCTCCCAGCAACCACACTCTTGACCCAGGTCAGCACTACTCCATCAAGGCACTTAACGTAGGCCTCCGTCTTGTGTTTGAGGCCATCACCAAGAAATTCAGGATTTCTTTTCTCATCAGAAAGATTAGAGTGAGTTTTCCGTTCATAGAATGACGCCGAATCACTTAAATGTTCATATTGGCGCTTTTGGCTCGATTGCGAAGCAGTACAGTATGACGTTTCCAAATTTCTAGAGGAATGAATTGCGTCACGATGCTCTTTTTCTCACAGACGGTGCCCAGCGGACCCTACTATACTGTGCCCCTAACAAAATCAAAAACAAACTACGCACATGCGCTTAATTAAAAATATAAAATGACGACAATTTATCGATCGCACTCTGTATATATATTTACTAATTTTCCCCCAATTCGAGACCCCAGAACTACTCCATAAGTGGGTTAATGCGTGTTGTTATCTTAGCGTAAGAAAGGGTAAGGCGTGAAGGTTTTGGAGCTATGAAGGAAAGTTAAGACTTGAAAGGATAACATTTCAGAGTTCAGTCGAAGACATTATATGTATAGTGGTGAAGTTGGCTTTAAAAAGAACCATAGACACAATCCTAACCAAATGATAAACCCCTACTCATCTTGGAATGAGTGTGAAGCAGGCGACAGGAGAACCTATCTATTCCTATGCGGGGATAGTGCATATGTAATTATATGCATATATACATATGTATGCATGTATGTAAATAGGGGTATAATTTATTCACAAATTCCTCTAACGAAAAACAGTTATAAGCAAGTTCAAGATTTCAAAAAGAGACCTAGGAATATTTATACATATCCAGACGCCTTACGTTACACCTATCCGACTACAGCTACATTAGAACCCATTTAAACCCACAAACCTACCAGACTACATTTGAAACATACTAGTAAAAAAAAAAAAACATAAAAACCTCATCCATCTGATAAAAAAGATTAAAAATAATGGAGGCCTTAATAATAAAAAAGAAAAAGCCAACTCTTAACAATATTAACTACGAACTAGGACACAATGTACTGTGTTCGGAAAATAAAACATCTCTATAAGACACTAAAAGCATACACATAACGCACACACTCAATTAAACTGAAAAAAACAAAATCATCCTTGATAATGGCTAAAAGTAAAGCCGAAAGCTATAAAACATTTAGACAGTTTATACATACTGTCCAAAATAGAAAGCTTTTGTTCAAACACAAGAAAAAGTGAAATAAAAAGCTTAACCGTGTGTGTGCGTGTTTGTGTGTACGCACACGCACAAACACACACACATATATATAGATAGGTTAGTCTTCGAAAATCGATTAATAAAAATAACAAAATTTTTTCAAATAGTTTTTGTTTTTCGAAATACTTTCAATCTCATCTGAGACCATCTTCCGGGAGTTAAGTTATACGTGAATATATAGTTTTTTTTTTTCTTTTTATAAATTCAAAACCTTTCAACTGCACGATTTACTGCTCATGCAGCCTTATTTTTCTTAATCAATTTCCTAAGGCTACCAAAAAATTAATCCCTGAACTTGAAATGATTACAACGAAAACTTATCGACATAATATATCTACATTATTTAACCAAAGTTGTTTGAATATATATATATATATATATATATATATGTGTGTGTGTGTGTGTGTGTGTGTGGCATTGAGATTGTATTGTTGACAAAAGATAATACACAAGAATAAAAATGCTTTTACTCCTACCGAACACATTACGGGGCACATAAACAATATACCTACAAATGAAAATGGCTAAAGCAAACCCGAAATCACTTGGGACAAATAATAATTACACTGTTATTCCTCAATTCGTTCTTGGCGCTTTTACATATATATATATATATATATATATATATATATATATATATATATATATAATCGTGGCAAACAACTAGTTCTAAACTATCGGATCTCTTAGGTAATATAACACTGACCTCATTTTTCATTTTTTATTTCCTATCTCGTTGAGAAAGGACACAGGCGTGTCCGAAAATTTCAATTTTTAAAATAATTCTCATCATTCTCCTATTTGGTCAAAAGCCCGACTAATATACAATAAACATTATGTGTTTTATTATCAATATTATACTTTTATTGTCTTTTTTAGCTCTTGAATTTAATTCGCCCGCCTATGATATCTACATATTATATGAAGTATATATCGACATCATTTCTTTACTATTATATATATATATATATATATATATATATATATATATATATATATATATATTCCAAGTGTGTTCCCATCTAAGGATTTACCATGTTCATCACTACCTAATTTCAGTAATTGAATACGAACCGATGTATTCAATGTGATATGTCCGTAAGCATGTGTCGTAAGATTAATGGACTTGATATAACTTGTTCTCCTGAGAGAGCATTCGTTCTAAGAGAAGTCAAATTCTAATTTCAAACCTCTTCTGCCCTGTAGTCAAACCCAATCATGGGGAAGACTTTTGGAAGTAAACCCTGTTTATTAAATCCGTGCTACATCTACGCGAAGACAGACCCCAATTTATATGATGTATGACAAAATGCCGTAACTGTTTAAACCAAGATTGTGCTGTTGAAGGTCTGTGCATATCACCTGCTCTCCGTCTATGATTCTTATGTCTTATGCTCAAGTTTGGGGAAAACACTGCCTCTGAGTTAGCACTGAGAAGTCATTAGCGACAATGAATATAGCAAAAGATTCTCAATGCGAAAAGATTTAAGCTTGACATGAAGAAGTGGAGAAATCATCGACCCGGAAAATGTATAAGATAATCTTCCAGTTATGGATTAGATAATAATACAGGCATTTTTGCCAATTAGTCTCGGAAAAAGAAAGCCGAATTCGCATATTGGTTTTCTTTTTGGGGCCTTCATGAGAGTATCCCAGTTCTCTCTGATAAGTTCTTCAGAAAAGTTTGTTTAGTTCTACAAAATCCTTCACTTCTATAACAAAATCATTAGTTTGAGTAGTCAAGTTCAGTTCAAAATCGAACTGATGGGTGATCATTATCGGGGAGAATTAACAATATATTTTAGTGTTCCTGTGATGATTGGTAAAGTTGTTTACTAAACATCTACCTTGTGAGTTGGACCCTCAAAACATTCGACTGATAATCTTTTAATCTGTAAGCATGTTACCATCATTATTTTATTAACAGCTATTTATTAAGTTTAACGTAGTTTGGCATGAGATTTAAGACCAGTGGAGTATCTAGCGCGTAATACACTGATCACAATAATTATCTTCGAAACATACTTCGTTATCATTACTTCACAGCCAGATATTTTTAATCTTTTTTATGCCAAGGAAGGCAATAAAGTCACCAAGACTCAAAGGGTTACTGAGTGTGAAAGAATATGCGAAAAAGAAAAAAACATTATAAAGCAGAGAGAATAATGAAGAAATGTGTTCCACAAGCGAAGTTTTACTGAGAGATTATGAAAATTATTTAGGACTGTACTTAATTTCGTAAAGTCTGAATACTAAAGAGGTAAGCTCATCAAAATAATTATCATCAAAATATTTATAGAAAAGGCACATGGTAGCTACATTATGGAAGTGGTAAAGTAATTGAAGGAGAGATGTCAGGTCATGACCGGTAACATTGCAGATTTTTCTTGGGATTTATTAAAGAATACCTGAATACATAGCAGAAGAACCAGATCACATGTAACAGCAATATCCACTGCATGGATTAATGGTAGATCTATAAATGTGTAAGATAGATTCTACTGGAAAAAGTTTTCTAACATAACACAGCATAACCAATTTTCATAGCAGCAGTCTAAGTAATTGATTCATTTCCACTTCATGTCAGCGGAAAAACTTAGCCCACGAAGGCGCAATGAGGTTAGTACCAGCCATGCTGACGAAAGACATAAATGATCTTTAGGAAGAAGATAGAAGAATTTCCTTTTGGAGACGATAAAATTAACAACTGATTTGTTCCCGAATTAATAAAAGATTGTAGGTCATTTTTTTTTAAATCAGCTACTAAAACAGACAGTAGAGAAGATGATTTACATTCAATTAAAAATAGGTGTAAATGTATACACTATGGAATGGGTAAATTTTAACCATTTCATATTTTTTTGTTTTTGGTTCTGCCGACTGCACAATAATAGTTGGGTCAGTTGGGCATTGTCTGTGAGAAAAAGACACAACCATGACACAATTCACTCCGACATAAATTTGGAAACGGCATTCTGTACTGTTTGTCATTCTCCCCGGAAGCACCAATACGAACATTTCAAAGTGTTTTGGTATCAATCTGAGGGCAGTGTAGAGGTTTTAGAAAGATATAATCAGTCAACATCATCGTTTTTGTAGTAATAACTAGTGATGGCGACGATGAGGGTCTCCATTCATCTTCCCACAGGGCCTCAACCCTCAACACAGAAACCTACGTCAAGTGCCTTGGAGAGTTAGGACTGCCCTGGATCAAGGGATGTTCTTCTCTGGTTAAAGATGGTAGCTGCTGAAAGACCCTATGTCTGTCAACAGGACTCTGCACCATGTCACACAAGCAGAAGAATCGAATTTCCGCGACCACATCACTCATCATATCTGGCCACATAGCTCCTCAGAGTGCACCCACCTGATTATTATGTGTGGGTCGCAATTGAGTGAGAGACCAACAAAACTCCTTGTAACACCAAAGATTAATTGAAGGCAAAGATTATGGCAGCATTCACCAACTTAAACAAGGAGGACTTCCAGAAGAGTTACAAGAGATTCTGAAGTCGTCCAGAAACCGTAGTAGAAGTCAATGGCGATTTTATTGAATGAATGAACTCATTAGTCTTTCAAGTTATTTTTGTGTAATTTTGGTAAATATATCTCTTGAAATGAGATGTCAATGTTATTTTGATTTTTGCGTAATTTAGATGACAATTGATTCAATATATAGATGTGAAAATTCAAATTTTCACGGCAATGTTTGATCAATGCCGTATATGCAATATATAAACAGTATATAAACATTGGATTTTAAAGTTTTCACCCCAAGCGAGCTGATGAAATCATTAAGATGCGAGGATTATGAAACAAACAAAGAGGGAAATAAAAAAAAATGATCCATGAAGACAGATGACGACTGATATTGCATTTGAACTTATGAAGATTATAATTAACGGGAAAACAAGAAACTGAAAAAAATTGTAAATCATAAAAACGTTTAACTCGAACCATGTATTTTTGGTATTAGTTACATCGTTAATATAACATTACACAATTCTTAATATCAACATGTAAACATGAGTAAAGGTCTTTTTCTGATATCGGATCAGTATTTCATATTTTGAGCTGTTTACTTCAGTCGAAGAGTGTCTCCATCCATAGTTTTGCGATGAAAACCAGTATGAAAATAGATTAAAACTACTCCTAATAATAATAATCGTCGTCGTCGGCATCCGTCCGTCTCGAGACACGATGGAGTAGCACGGTGCGCTACAAGCCTGGGCGGGATATATGGAGAACTAGGGCTGCCCGGGGGTGTAGTTCCCCCTCTCGGCTTTGCTAGTAGAGTCCAAAGGAGAGGATAAACCAATACAGTTTGTACCAGCGCGGCTGCAAGAGTTGCCGGAAGGTAGCACAAAGTGCCGTCTATCCGCCTTAGGGGCTCCACTCCCGGTTTGAATTCAGAGTTGTCCTTCTCCTAGACCAGTTGCCATCCAAGGCTATAGAACCCACTCTATCCTGCTATTTACCCATAGCTGGAGGGAGAAGAAGTGGATTCACACCTTTCCCAAGGATATTAGAACGTAATTGAATATAATGGATTCGACTGGAATTCGAACTTGGCTCTCCGATTCCTCAATGCAAGCCGCTATCCATTACTCCATCGTGCCTCCTACTACTACTAATACTACTACTACTAATAATAATAATAATATTAACTTAAGAATTTTAGTATTTGTAATAGTAACAGTAGAAGTAATGATTACAAAGTTTTAAAAGCGTCTCTTTTTCCTCGGCCAATATGTTTGCTATTATATCTGAATTTGTGGCATTGTCAAAACATCGTATATGGCTCGAAAGTACATTTTTGCGGCCAGTGTCTTTGTTCCGTAGTCGTCGAATCGGTTATGACGTTATGTTTGTCTTCATATTTGGCTTCAGGTTAACATACCTGCCTTTGTCTGCTACTGAAATTCAAATCAGCTATCTTTTCACAAGCAGCAAGTTTGTTTTCGTATTAAGTAACACAAGGTATATAATTTGTATTAAATATTTTTATCGTCCCCAGTAGTGAAGTTTTGCCAAAGCAAAAGAAAGCCATTGGCGTAAAAGAAGTGAGTGGAATATACTTTACAATCCAAGCAGTTTCAGACCCGCGTGTACGCTACAAAGCAAAAATTATCACTGACTTTTTTTTTTTTTTTTTTTTTTGTTAAGCAGGAAACCTCACCTTCTCGCTATTTGCTTATTCGCTGATCTCATGGTTACTGAAATCTCATACAAGATCTGAGGAAAGAAATATAAAAGGGAGACAGGCCGCCTCCTTAAGGTAAGGCTTCAAGAACACCAGAAAGCTGTAATACGAAGGGAAGTGGAAAAATCAGACTTGGCTGACAACATATCGAGAGAAAAGTGAGATCACCGAGCTCTGTGTGATCAGGTTGAGATCATAGACAAGTTGGATAATTTGTAAACTTAAGGAATCAGCACATATGCTAGGCCACAAAAATCTCCTGAGCCAACCAAGCATAGAAATGAATACAATATGGGAACCAGTAATAAGGAGTACAAGAGAAAAGCGATAATAACAACAAAAAATTGCAATATGAGCTCTGGTATAAAATGATTGCTGAAGATATTAGCTTTATAATACCCAGAAATTCATATGTGTATGAATGGCACAGTGGATAAAGGTGTTGGTTAGATCCAGTGACAGGACACAAAAAGTATGAGTTCAATACCCGGTTAAGGCAGTGGAAAACTTTCAGAGGGAAATTAACAGTAGACAACTGATAACTGACATCCATTAAACGTGGAACAAGAACAGTCTACCCCAGCGAGCGAAATAAAAGGTTAAGTTTGGCATTCCAACCAACTGAAGAAGGCCGGAGCGTACAACAACCGAAAGTTTGTAATAAATATAGTGACAAGGATGAGGGCACTAGTAATGTAGATAATGTACATAATACTTCATCTCAGAAATATAGACAGATACACAATGTTATATACTGACGCATGCAAATATACATGTCTCTTGTATTATTGTGTAGAAAATTAATAATCATTTTAAATATTCTCCGACCGTACCTTACTACTAACTTGATCGAGTTTACCAACCCTTACTTCATGCAGCAACACCGAAGAAGATTTATTAATTTAAACTTGTCATTTGAAAGTAATTACACTTTCATATCAAACGCAATTGTTTATCGTTGAAAGAAATCAGTATAAAATGCATAGGCTTGGTACCTATAATGATTTGTTATTTTTTTCTGCCATTTTCTTCTAATCAAAATCTGAATTATTTCCGTAAAGTTTGTGAAAAAAACGAACATTTCTTCTTATCTTATCATTGCAAAAACAAATCAATATTTATTTTAATTAAAAATGTTATTCTCGAAAAATCGGATTTTCTCAATTTGTTTTTATTAAAATCGAAGTCAAAATAAATTTGGCATGGATAAATAATAATAAAATGAAAAGAAATGAATTAAACTTCATGCATTCATATGTGATTGTCATTTTACAGAAAACATCACTACTTTACAAGTATAGGAATGTAATCATAGCGTTTATTTCTAATAAAAGACATAGGTAAAATTCACTCACCAACTTTTTTCAAGTAACATTAAATGTTTTATATGGTATATTGCGAGAACGTAATAATTCCGAATAATCCGCCTGCAGTAAATCAAAATTCATATAATTACATATGGGATTTGTAAGTAATGCATACTTAATTGTTATGTAATACGAGAATAATTGAATTATTACCTAGATCTTTTATCATTCGACGTGTTTTATTAAACACTGTTTAGCTAAATGAAAATTATTGGAATAACATTTATCAGTATATATATTTAATAGTTGGGTGACTACTCTATAATGACTAATGCTGATGACGTCATTATTCTAACACTTTACCGATGATCACAACTGCTGACGTTATCCTCATATCACATTTAATATTATAAATCCTTTCTCAAACTAGCAAAGAAATAATTGTTTTTTATTCGAAGCCTACAAATTAACAATATGTTCTATATTGACCGATATTACACTTTTTCTATACATAAATGAGAAGAAATCCTGTCAGTTTATTTATAAGTGATGTCTGTTGGTCTTTTCAATATTACCATGTTTTTTCATATACAGGGTGACCAAAAAAAATGGGAACTTTTTAGCAATCCAATAAAACCAAAAGTGATGGAAGAAAAATATTTTATTTATAGTAATTGAAACCGTAAAACATGCCATTTAAGAAACAATGATGGAATTTTCATTTTTTAAAAATTACGTCCTGTAGATGGCGTCCTCCTGTACGAATGCATTCTTGAAATCTGCTGTTGAGATTCCTCATTGACTGCTGCAACATCTCAGCTGGGATACTGTGAATTTCATCTTGAATTTTAAATGACGAAATGTTTACTTGCTCAAAGTCACTGTCTCGCAGTGTTGCCACTTGCTCATGTCTGGCAATACGCACTTCAAATATTCACCTTTTTGGGAGTCAACCTATAATTGTTAATATAAATATTAACTACACATACCACTGATGAGGAAAAATCTAACGATAAAGCAATATGTATAATTTAGAAAATCTACTTTTGTTTGTTGTTTTCAACCCAAGCAAGACAATAGAGACACTAAAATTCAAGCGGTTGCTAAGTGTAAGAGAATAGGAGGAAAAAAAGCTATTAAGTAGAAGGAACAACAAAAAAACAAAATGACAGAAGACACAATGAAATGATTGGCAATGTTTCTGAATGTCTGAACCAAACACTAAAATATACTTTCTCTATTATTTTTGTTATACGATTCTGTTACAGACCATTATACATTTGAATATCTTAATCTTTGTTCCGTTTAAAATGTCACTTTCCTTCTCTCTATATCTGATAAGGCACACCATCTGCACCTCCAAGAATAGTTACAAATTCAACGCAGGAGTAATCATTGTGCTATACCCTCAAGTGCTTTCATGCGTCATGGTTTCTAATGGTATTCTAATTACGCTCTTGTATCGATTACTTGAAATTATAAGCTTGTCTGCTAAATAATTTTCAACAAAAGTTGACAGCATTTAATCATAAATCATTAGAACAAAGCCTAACGAACCACTGATACATTAATTACATGATATGAAGTAATGTTAATTATCTAAATAATACATTTTACAGTATTGATTAAATGCAATTCCACTGAAAAATTAAATCTTGCCAATACTTAGAAATTTAGGATGTTTCTTTTCTTTTTTTCTTTCTTTCTTTTTCTTTTTTAAAGCGAACATTCCACAAGGAAGATGTCTTTTTGCAATGGTGGTTGTGTTTCATAAAAAAAAAAATAAATAAATAATAGAAAATGTTCAGTCTTTATTTCATCCGAGGCAGTGTTGATAAAATTAATTCTCACACTTCCTTTCATTGGAAAAAAATTTCAAATATGTTTCCGATGTTTGATTGTTATTCAATTCTCCGACAATCGTACTCGTTACGTTTATGTAATATTATCAGACTTATTATATTAAGGACTGACCCGACCAAGATTTTTACATGTACATCGGGCTATACAGTAAACTGGCCCGTTATTTTAGACAGGTCAAATCAATATATATATATATATATATATATATATATATATATATATATATATATATATATATTTCAATTTAAATAGAAAACCGAGTACCAATGGACCCTTAAGCTTGTCTGTTTTCTATTTAAATTGAATTAACAAAAGTTCTGATTTGACAGTGAGCTCTCTGGATTACATCCTCCTTGGGATTATCCATACGGATTACCAAATTTTTCGTTACTTAAATATAGATAGATAGATAGATAGATATGTTAGGGTAGGTTGATTTTAAGCTTTTTTTTTTAAATATCAAACAGAATAATGTAGTGAAAGTTGTGTATCGACCTATTAAGTACTGATACAAAAAATTAGATCTGACACTTCAACGGTTTTTTGAGCATTTGGCATCAAAGATCGTGGACAAAATGCATTGAAAAATCCTCGATTTTGCAAGATTCAGCCTAAATATTGATGAGATAACCAAAAACTTTCAGTATTTAAATCAGGGAATGTGTTGTTTTATTTTATCAAAATGAAATAAAATGAAGAAATTATAACTAAACTTCAAATTGAAAATCTGACCCCCATTATCAGTGACGCCTTCGAAATGCTGTTTTTTCACCTCATGAATTAAGTCGTAACCGTTGAATAAAGTTAAAAAATTGTAGTAACAGTTGAATAAAGTTAAAAAATTAATTTTCTTCTATTATGAATGAATATACAGAAAACAAACAAATATGGGAAAACAAATAATAGTTTAATAGGGCTTAATATATAGCGTCAAATAACTCCATATAAGAGCCCTTAGATGAAAATGATGGTCTCAATTTCTGACACAAAACTTTTGCTATTATGTGCTGGTGCCTTGCTTCAAAGCCATACACTGATTGCGAAGTTTCTGTTGTTAAATTGATTGCCCGTTCCACGCCTTGAGAATGTTAGGGAAAATCTAGCAAGTCAAGTTTCGTACCATTTAATAAGGATTCCCGAAGTTCATTTTCAGAAAATTCGTCTGTGAGTGGTGATTCACAAACTCCACTTAATGACAGATCTATTAACCGTGTCCAGGGCATAGCTTCGAAATTGATAATTGTGATTCTTTTTTAATATTTTCTTGCCTGACTCCCCACTCCTAAAAGAATAATATAAAAAATAATTTGAGTTATTTAAAAAAAATGCACTCAGTACTGCTTTAATATTTATGGTGAAATTAAATAAAAAACTTAAAATGATTCTATAAATCAGCATAACTAATTTAGTCAGTTTTATATCAATTAATATTTACTTGCCTAATGGTCAAAATTCTTTTTACGGCTCCTTCCCTCACTTCCAGTTCATCGGATTTGACCTTTGAATATAGGATATTTTAAGGAAGTAAGGTGAAAGCATTCTTTGTATATTTTTCAATGTGATCTGTTGGATTTCATATGGTTGCTTCTTAATCCTTTGAATCATATTGAAAATATACATTTACTGATTTTGGAACGTGTTATTTCTTTTAATTTCGAACCAGCAAATAGCATAGAAATTCACAATAATATTTATTAAACTGTGGAGTTTGGTTGAAAGATTTCGTCGGTATGCACCACGAGTCCATAAAAATATCAGACTGATGGCTAAAGTTAACCACCTTGCCTGGTTTAATGGACCAATTTTCCATGATGCAAATCTAGAGTGCACTTTACCTCTAGAAATACCCACTGTATATTCATAAAGGGGTCTTTGGTCACAACTAAGGGTATCTTCATTTTCAATTTAAAAAAATAGAATCCAGACGACTACCAACAGCTGAAAATGATATTTGGGGTAAATTATGGTATTCATTTGCACGCAATCTTCCAAGTGGACCATTGGACCAAGTGGACCATTGGACCAAGTGGACCAGGTCTTTTTGTGGTAACATCTACACGTTTAAAAAGAGCTCTAAACAGAAGTTTATTTTGGTGCAAGTAGCAACCAATAGTCTGAAGAGTTCTGTTAAGTTTTCTTTCTAGAAGTGCAACAAATCCACCTTCATAGCCTGGATTGGCATTAGTGTTGTCAACAAGGTTAGCTTTGATAGGGCTCACACTGTTGAATTCATGCAAAACATCATCCACTTGCTCAGCAAGAACAGCACTTGTTGCACCAATATTAGGAAGAACCCTATGTGTCAGATATTCACTTTCATATGTCATCTTTGTGACAGTCGTGGCGTTCTGCTCCCTTGTTTTTTTTCAGAGACTTCTCTCCATTTTCCTCCACTATTTCCTTGTACATTAATGTGTCTTTGTCAGTTCTCCCATCAACTTCATTATAAAGAAGATTTTCCACCTTTTCATCATGCTGTTGATGGGCATTTCTTTTCATTTTAGCCTTTGCTCTATCAATTTTATATTTATCTATATAGATATCTTTTATATTGACATTAGGGATAAGAAGGCTCATAGCCCTCAAATCCAGGAGCAAGGCATTGGCAAGGTTGGCTCCAAGATTGGAAGATACATCACCCCTGATCACCTCAACAGCATACCGTGGAATATTGATAAAGCTATAAGGTCCTTTGGGATACTTTTTCCTGCCATTTTTATTAAAATATATGAAAAAAATATATGTATTATCAGAAATTACACAAAAATATTTTTCAAAATAAATTTGAAAATAAAGTTCGAAATACATTACTAAATTTAAAAAAGTAGTGTTTACTTACCTAAAAGTAGAGTTAGTTCTGAGATTAGCTCGTAAACAGGCTTTTTAATAAAACACACTAACTTTGAAAATATAAACAAATTACAATAATTATAAAAGTTTTATTTTTTTAAATTGTTAAGTATATTTTGACGAAAAATACAATAGATATCTGTGCTAGTTAAAAGCGTAAACAGTAAACAAAAATAAAACGAACCTGTAAGAGGGGGTAATTACTACCAGTAAATACGGAAATAATATCCAGTAAAAAAGATGGCGTTCATAAGTAGTTATCTGTAATTTAAACTAAATATTTTCGTGTGTTTTATTTTTTTTTTTTTTGATAATTTCATTTAATTTATTAAGAGAATAGATATTAAACTTAAAAATAGCCATTATTAAACGTATGTTCTTCTTTTCTTTTCGTTAAATCTCGGTTTTAATTTAACCTACACATGTTTCCGGTGACACAAGAATCACAATTTATTTTGTCTTTAAGTTCAATTCCTCAAATAAATATGGGATTTTGAAGAAAATATTTTTTGTGGTAATTTTTTTGACGTTATTTTGCAACTTACTTCTGAGCTATCTTAATATATATATATATATATATATATATATATATATATATATATATATATATCGAGAGAGAGAGAGAAATAGATAGATCGATAGATAGATAGATAGATTAAATACTGAAATATATGTATGTGTGTGTGTATTGAAAGCTTATTGTTGTTACGTTTAACCAATTAGACCAAGAATTAACGCACGTCACGATGAACGGATGTCCCGTCGAGGGTCCCCCGTACCTCAATATCGAGCCTCAAGCTCACACTCGACCTCTAATGGAATTGCTATATACGCTCTACGACTATAGATACAGGTAAAATGATTGGCTCCCTGTACCGCGCCAGTAAGTACCTGATTCTTCATGATACCCTCTACTTTTATAAATGCCAGATCAGAACAGAAATTGAGAAATGTAGCCAAATTTGGACCGCAGCTGCCGATATATCTCTTTCCAGTCTTGATAGAGTCCAAAAGCGTCTCCGAGTCCTTGTCGTTGAAGAATCTTTTTCACACTTTAACTTCTCTCTCAATATGCCTAGTCTCTCACTGCTCTGTCACGACTAACATGGAAAATGTCCGGAATCTCCTGGTCTCACCAAGTCAGATCTTAGGAGCCACTATGCCACTTACATAATAACAACCCACCCACATTCTCTCTGTATTCCATTGGCTTGAAGTAAGTTCTACTCAGAAAGCTTCTTCCTGCAAAACACTACCCTATGGAACAGACACCTCAACCCTACAATCTTAACCTATTCAAGTGTACCTTTAACCGTTTTCTCCCCTTCGTTTCCATGTAAACTACACTGATCGTAATTCTCTAACTCTAGTGCTCCCCTTGACCTTGTACAGGGTGAACGTTATTTTAAAAAAGCACGTTATCGATAAATAAGTTGTGGCGCATTATAGCAGTCAATTCAAAGGAAACAACAATTTTCTAAATTTCACCTGCAGTCGTTCTATATTGTAATAGATAATATCAATTGGTGATATAAATTTAAGAAGACGTAAAACAAATCCGAAATAACGAAATGGAATTCGAAATTTCTATGAATTAGGCAGAAGAAGAAAGAAATATTTGAACGTAAAATTCGCCTGCAAAAAAAGATAAAAATAAATGCTATAATGCCAATAATATTTCATTGTATCTCAAATAAATGTTTCTGAAAATCGATCATTTGAAGCACTGGTTTAATAAACGACATCATTTTCTCTAATTTATCTTTTCGTTTTTTTTTATGAATGTATTAAATATTTCAGGATAATTTCATACAGATTACATCACTACGACGAGACAGACCCAAGGGTTTAGTTTCGTAATCTCGAAGTAAAACGTAATTTGTTGTTTTTCATTTACAAAACAGTAAATGGATTGATTTATTAAACGAATGATGCATAACATATATATATATATGTATATTGTTTAAAATATTCATTATATTTGTATGTAAAGAGTGCTCAATATCTGAGATTTATTAAATAAATCAAGCAAATAAATCTGAAGTTAGTTTCTATATGGTGATCCACTCTCTCTCTCTCTCTCTCTCTCTCTCTCTCTCTGTATATATATATATATATATATATATATAATTATTATTAATATATAATAAACATATGTATGTATATTGTTTAAAATTTTCATTATATTTATAAGGGTAAAGTGCTCAGGAACTTGACATCAAAACTTCATGGTGAAGTGATTGCCAGTTCTAGGCATAAGTGAGATCTTCTTGGCTTTAAGATCGTATTGTAGCGTGAAAGTGACAGGCATCATATAGTAGTGATTGTTACTTTTTCTCTCCCCACTCTCTCTCTCTATATATATATATATATATATATATATATATATATAGATAGATAGATAGATAGATAGATAGATAGATAGATATACACTAACACATATGTGATGCTAATATATATATATATATATATATATATATATATATATATATATATATATGCCTTCTTCCTCCCACTCTCTCATATATACACCACCATATACACATATATATATTATATATACAAATTTAAATGGGGATACTATAATTTAAAACGCAGAGGCGACAGTCTGTTTTATACTAAACGCAATCGTCCCGCCTCTAATCGTAAAAACAAAGTATAGTTTAAAATATATCTTTAATTTTTTTTACCGACACAATGGCTTTAAATAATAGTCAATATGAAATTTATTTATAAAGAGTTGCTTATCTTAAAAATACGACATGAAAAAAATTCCCATTACATTAAAATATTATATTCTTGGATTAAATTAAATTTAGTACAAAATATATTTCCTAGCTCCAAATAAGGAAATGCTATGGCATTTGATGTCATATACCCTTAAAATAATTTACATTAAATATTAATATGAGGATGTTAGCGTTAGTCTACGGTTTCTAGAAGTCCACACTGCCCGACTGCAATGATCGAACTCATAACCAAAATATTTACAAATTCACAAACTAACGCTTTTACCCACTTCCCAAACTAACGCTTTTACACACTTCACAAACCAACGGTTTTACCTACTTCACAAACCAACGGTTTTACCCTCTTCACAAACCATCGCTTTTACACACTTCGCAAACCAATGGTTTTATCCACTAAGCCTAGTGGCTAAAAGCGTTGTTCTGTGAATTTGGTGATATATAAGAACTAGTCGATATACCTGAATATGAACGGATCGATATACACCTGAGGAAGTCTGTTGGGCACAATGACCAAACTTTGTGGTAAAAACAACAATGATGGGAACACCAGTTCAAATATAATTAGTCTCAATAATAACTTCTCACCCCAAAAATTCAGACCAAAGATGCATCTTTCCATGTGACTATAATTATGCAATATATCTGTCTATATTTCTGAGATGAGATATTATGTACACTCAAGGACACATCGCACAGTGGATAGAGGTGTTGGTTAGATCCAGTGACAGGAACCAAAGAGTGTGAGTTCAATACTTGGTTAAGGCAGTGGAGAACTTGGAAAGAGGAATTAACAGGAGATATCTGATAACTGACATCCATTAAACATGGCACGTGGAACTAGAACAGCCTACCCCAGTGAGTGAAATAAAAGGTTCAGTTCGACATTCCAACCAACTTAAGAAGGGCGGAGCGTACAACGGGCGAAACGTTGTAATAAATATGGCGACAAAGATGAGGACAATAATCAGAATATTGTAAGTAATGTTATGCAATATAATTTTTCCAAATTTTCTATGTATAGTAGGTGATAAATTTACGTTCAAACGATGGCCAAAGTATCAAACTATGAATTGAAAGACTGACTAATTTTCAAACCCATTTCTTTGATTTTGTTCAGCACAGTCTGGCGACAAATCTATCATTTGTACTCACTGACATCCCTTGAATAGCGAGCGCAAAGCTTATGACTCTGCTGTGCGCCGACCTAACGCGCTTCCCTCACATTCTTCCTTACATAGTTGTAACTTATCCTAGCCTATGGTATTTTTATTTATCAGACACATAGGGGTTACATTCTCTGATAATCAATTTTGTTCATTGTTCGCTGTCAAACTTTTATATGATCGTAACAGTAGTTTGTTATTAATGCCTATGCATATATTGCATTATTAGTTGAACAACTTTTGCCCAAAATCCATCCATTATTTGTCTATGTTTCTGAGATGAGGTATTCTAGCCATTTAAACTATTTACATCGTTTGGACTGTTATTCTCATCTTTACTCTCATATTCACAATGTTTCGGCCATTGTACGCTCCGACCCTCTTCACGTTAGCTTTTCGAAGTCAAGGACACATGGCTCAGTGGATAAAAACGTTGGTTGAATAATCCAAAAAGGGACAAAGAGTTTTGAGTTCAATACGTGGCCACAACAGAGGGAACAAGAACTTGGAGAGTTGAGTTAGTAAAAGGAATTAACTGAAACTGAGTTACCCAACGTAGGCATGGCGCGTGGAATTGGAACAATCTCCCCCTGCAGAGCTGAGTTCGAATCCTAGTCGAATTCCCTATATTCACTTACGCACAAATACACATCAGAAAGGTATGAATACATCTCTTTTCCTCCCAGCCATGGGTTAAATAGCAGGGCAGACTTGGTTCTTTAGCCTTGGTTGGCAACCAGTCTACCGCAGAAAAAATGGTAACCTACTGCGGGAAAAATCTGCCACGTCGGTCATGTATCCAAAGATACATGATCACCCAAGCATGTATCACATATAACGCTTAACTCAGAACCCCGTGGACTAAATAGATGGTTTGGTTTGAAATTTAAACGTATATAACCTGAAGAAGCTTCGAGTGTACAACGGCAGAAACGTCGTTAATATGGTAATAAAGATGAGAACAACAGTCCGAACGATGTAAATAGGGTAACTTCATTCATTATCTTCTGAAAATTTCTGAGTGATTTCAGAGCTGAACGAAAGGCAAATGAATACAGATGTGATGCCAAGAGAAACAGATGTAGACGGAATTTCAACTCAGTTGGCCGATTCCATATTCCAATAAAGGTAGATTGTTAAAGACATTGATTAGATCTCGGGACTAGACCCCAGGAGTTATGAGTTCAATATCTGGCCACAGCAGTGGCGAACCAAAAACTTTCAGAGCTGAGTTAAAGGGAAAATAACTGAGACATCCAAAAGAGGCATGGCACATGAAACTAGAATAATCTACCCCGGTAGACGAAATAAGAAGTTCAGTTCGAAATTCCAGGCACCTGAAGAAGGCCGGAGCCTACAACTGCCGAAACGTTGTAAATATGGCAATGAAGATGAGGATAACAGTCTGAATAATGTAAATAATGTAAGTAATCTTAATACTTCATTTCAGAATTGTAAACAGATATTTTCAAATAGTAGTATTTTTTTTTAATGGCTCAAAAATATATTCTTTGCTATTGCTATTGCTATGAGAGAACCCGTAGACTTCCCGCACACTAGCCTCACGATATAATATTAATATTAATGTAAATTATAGTAGAATATATGTCATCAAATACAATCAGCTCAAAATAGAATGAAATTAGGACTTCTACATTTGAAATTACAAGCTTGATATTTACAGGTATTCCATAAGAATTCGCTTAGAAGAATTTTATATTTTATGCTTCATAAAACGTATTCTTACAATATTTTTTAGTTTTATTCATTATTTCTTTAATTTTACCTTTTTTTTTTTTATTTCCATTCGCTTTTTATAGTCGTTCATAATTATTTTATTTTATAGCTTTGGTCATTCCCAATATTAATTATGAAATTCTTTGGTTTTATCATTTTTATTTATTTTCAACTGATTTTATTTTTATATACAAATAAAAAAAACTGTCCATGTCTGAAGAATTCATATTCCCAAATAAGAGACTGTAAATTTAATTTTATCTTTTAAATGAATCTCTGCAGGCCTTGATTTATACCCAATTAAAATTGATTATTTTACATGAGTTATTAAACAATTTTTGCAGAAAATACTTTTTTTTTATTTAAAGATGACTTGAAAATTAAATAGAACCATAATTGCTGGAAACGAGGCTGATTCTTATTTTTATTTTTTTTGTTACCGAAATAAATACCTTTTAAATTTTGGTTTTTCATACATCTCAGCATTCTTTATCAAAAACAAAATTTTCTTTTTTATACCATCTATATTGGCATCAATGTTGTTCTTTAATAATTATATCTAAGCCACACATTCAAAGCACGCAGTCACACTCATATTGACTATATATTAGTAAACGCTTTGATGAAGCAGCAGACTAATCTGTAGAGATTACTCGTAGACATAGTCGATAATAAAGTTACAGGAAAAAAGTCACAATTTTTGTTAGGAAATAAAGTCACAGAAAAAATCAAAACTTGATTTTGCGAGTGACATGTTTGCTATACAACAAGCACGCTTATTACTGTCAATAAATTCCATGGAAATAGAAGTAAAAAATATCTTACACTAAAATTATTATTTCTCATTAAACCCAAGTATTATTGATCCGAGATTTCCACTATTCACGCTGTCTTCAGAATTAAGATTAGGGTTATGGATACTAGGCTCAGGGTTAGGATTAGGGATACTAGGTTTAGTGTTACTAAAATTAGGATTATATATACTAGAGTAAGGGTGAGGTATACTAGTGTCAAGGTTGAGGTTAGGGTTAAGAATACAAAGGCTAGTGTTAGGAATATTAGGGTCAGGGTTAGATTTAGGGATACTAGTGTTAAAGTTAGGGGTTCTAGGACCAGGGTTAAGTTTAGGGATCTAGGTTAGGGCTAGTGATACTGGGGTCAAGGTTAGGGTTAGGGATATTAGAATCAGGGTTTGGGTTAGGGATACTAAGGTCAGAGTCAAGGTTAGGAATACTAAGTGTTAGGAAGACTTGGGCCAGTGTTAGGGTTAGGGATACTAAGGGTTAGGGATACTAAATGTTAGGTTTAGGGACACTAGGGTTAAGGTTAGGGTTAGGGATACTAAAGTTAGGCTGAGAGGTACTAGGATCTGGGTTAAGGTTAGGGTTACTAAGGTTACGTTTAAAAGTCTATTAAATAAAGACGCAGAAATCGTTCTAACATTGTCGTGACTTTTTTCCTGTGATCTTTTTAACTAAGACTTTTTAACCTGAATTCATTTGTTGAATATCGGGCAAAAGTTTTAGTCTGATTAAACATTATAGAACTTAACCTTGGGGATCTCGAGTTAATCCAAACTTTACATATAATAGAGAAATCAAATAACTCTTAAACAAATGCTTTCTCCATTCATTTCAAACATTTCATAGGTAATTCGGATTTTAACAAAACTGCTTAATTCTTATCGTTCGAATACTTTAGATAATTTATAATAGGTAATAAGCATTAGAATTATAAAAATTACCTGTTTTTTTTTTATTCTCACTCCTGTAATGTTTAAACGGAGAGAAAATACTTTTAGCTCATTAAGGTTAATTATTCAAAATACAGGAGTCCTCAACATTTAGCCACTTAGCTATTGTGATCAAAAGTTGTTCAATATTCAACTTCTCTGTTTTAATTTCTTCTTAAATACATTCCAATAATGTAATATAATATTCAAGTCGGGACAGTGGCATGGCCAAGTTTCGCAAAGTACAATGCTCGTTTCTTTTCAATAATTTATGGTCGAATTCGAAGCATGTGATTTTGTACCAAAAATCTATCTTCATATATTTGTGCCTTCATCGACACTGATATACATTTGAATTTATATTACTTTTGCATAGAATGATTACACTTTTCAATCTCCTCAAACACATCCACTTGTTATAATTACTGCTTTGTGGTGTAAAGGTTTCGTAGTATATTCCTATTAAATCAAAAATTAGGGAGTCCTTTCACATATTGCCCTCAAATTGGACAATGTTAAATTCGATATTTGTTTGAATAATATCTTATTTTCCAGTCCATTCAATTTGTAAAGTTCTAAACTATTTTTTCTCAACTGTACTTTTTTTGTTTCTCTATTCTAGATGAAATTCGACCAAATCAATTATCCCATAGTAGACAACGACATAGTAGACAACGTCATAGTAGACAGTATTAGCACCCAGAATTTGTAGAATTCAAATTATTTCGAATTTGATTTGCTGTTTTCTCGGATGCTTCTTCGATTCAGTGATATTTTTTTTCTTTCGTCTCGTTAAGATAATTCAGTTTACGACCAAATTCTGCTGACTTTGCAAATCTGCCATTCAAAATATTTGATAAATCTGCTCCAACCTACAACAAGATATTCATTGGTTAGAAGTAATTTACATTTCGTATTTACTCTTCTTACAAAAAGCAAATTAATGACATTTTTCACTTATCTCAAGTGGCATTTTGCAATAAAATTTAATTTTTAAATAAAATATGGTTTATTTATTTCTAAAACAAGCGAAACTAAAATCTTATTTTACTGACGTATATTTAAGTGTCCAAAATGTTTCGTTAAAATTCCTGTAATTCTTGTCAATATCTCTAATATATATCATTTATTGAAAAGGCAAAGAAAGTATTGTAGCTGAATATATTAATTGGTTACTTATTTATCTGTAAATGTTGGATAAAATCTTGAATATCATTTCTTATGAAACAATCTGCCTCAAATATTTGCTTGGGTTGTAGGATAGTTGCTTCGAAATAATTGTCTCCTGTAAAATGATGGGAACCCAGGAATTTAGAAGCAATTGTAGTTGGTAAGAAAATACGAAAGTATGATTTAAGCCTTCTCAACAATAACCTACTATTTTGTTTGTCTTATTACAGATAGCAGTAGACTGGCATTCTGCTAAATTGTGGTCTGCCATGAATGTCTCTACGAAACAAATGTGATTTATTAAATACCGTCATGCGTAAAAGGCGCCCATTAAAGTTCATTAACGCATGCTGAAAATAAATGGAAATCAAACAGTGGATGCGAGCACAGTTAGTGGGTAATGTGTTTCAGAAAAAATAACAGCGATGTGGGGAACAAGCGCTGAATTCAACCCATTTCTATTGGCAGAGAAAATGACACAAAAAGTGGAGGCTATTTACAAAAACAGTTTTTGATACAGGAAAGTTGCTTTATTCAGAAGTGTTATAATACTCACTGTATCCGGGGAAATAAACAATAATAATTACTTTCAGATTGATCGATCTTCTCATACAAGATCTGAAAGAAAAAGTATCGTAACTGATGTTATTAAAAGAAAACTACAGCACATATCAATTCGGCATTTAATCCCCTTCAAATTAGTCTCCTTCTAAAGCTACATACTTTATTCAGCGTCTTTTCCATTGATCGAAGCATTCTTGGAACCCTTTTGTTTGGGATAGCGAGCTACTGCCTGTGGCATTTTCTTGGATTTTCTCGACGTCTTGAAATATTGTTCCTTTCAAATGGAATTGTGATATTTGGTGAGGAAAAAGTCGCAAAGGCGATATTTGAGGAATATGGTGGTTTTTATTAACTAAAAACTGACGCACAAGAGATAGTCACTGATAGAAAGTCTGTGGGGTTTGTTAAACAATTAATATCGGATGAATTAGTCAATAATTCTAGATATATTTTAGAGTCAATTGCATTTGAATGCGGAATAAGTAAACAGAATTTTTTGCTTTTTTTTATTGCATAGAAGGACCTCTTCCTTAGTCAGTTTCTTAATCAATATTTCTGGTACTAAGGGAAAAGAATTTTGAAAACAAGACTTGGTGATTTTCTAACTAAATTGTATTTTATATATTTTCTGTGCCCAATTTGTATTTTACAGTGAAAATGGGCAAAACAGGGATTGTTATTGGTCAAGAATTATCGCAGGAGTTATTAAAAAAAAAGACGTGTTATATGTATAATAAATTATTCTATGTTTATCATTACCGAGAATGTTCATATAGTGTAACGAATAAGGTCGGGTCAAAAATAGGCAACAAAAACAAAATGTTTTATATGCAGAGACCCGACAGTTTATCTAGCAACATTTAGAGTTACATACTACATTATTTTTTTTAATGTAACCGCTGCTGGCGGCGACGACCATCTCAAGGCAGGCTCGAAATGAGTCACACGCTTTGGCGACCATGTCCTTGTCCATAGAGGCGAACGCTTCCACAATGGCAGCCTTCAGAGAGTTGACCATGTTGCGGGCGTGCTTACTGGTCTTCGCCTCGATCACTCCCCAGAAGAAATAGTCAAGAGGGTTGCAGTCGGGTCAGGAGGGCGGCCACAAGTCCGGTGATAAGCACCTCCTGGTAGATCTCAGCGGTGAATCTCAGTCCCTTTCGAAAGAAGAACGGAGGCATGATGCCCCCCGATCCCTGGAGATGAAGCCAATGACCATGACGGAGGAGGGAAACTTCGTATGCTTCACGACGGGAACCTCCTTGATGTCTTTGCAGATCCACCTGTCATTCTGCGTGTTGCTCGTCTGGTCCTGGTTAAAAAATCTTCCTCAGAGAAGAACCTCAGCATCCAGGCGGACCCGTGCTTGAGCTCATTCAGCAAAGCCGCCGCCTTGACCTTCTCCGACTTCTTGGCGGCATTCGTAATGAGCATGTGGTGAAACTTGCGGTAGGAGGAGTAACCAATGTCTTTGATCGTTCGGAAGATCGTCGACTTGTGACAGTCCATATCAGCGACGATCTTGGCGTAGCTCTGGCTTCCATTTTAGTCGACTGTCTTCTTGACGGCGACGACGAACTCTTCGATCCTAACGGCCGAAGTAAACTCGTCCTTGTTCTCACACGCCTTCCACTTCCTCCAAATGTCCATGATGATGGTCCTCTTGAACCCAAACCAGGCTATCCCTTACGCAAAACTCTATCCCTACGCAAAAAGAAGCTACTACCGCTGCTCTGCGCTCATATTCCATCCTGAAAAAGGGTATATAGAAAAACGTTCGATAGATATCAAAATGGCGGGTCTCTGCATATGCAACTTTAGTTTTTATTGCCTATTTCGTTTTCTTTTTGTAAAGTGTCGGATTTTATTGCAACACCCTGTATGTCTTTTCTCCTAGATATAGAATAAATATCAGGATAGTCTCGTATCTCTTGCCTTGTCTAGCAACCAATATAAGAAAATTAAACTCTGAGATATAACCTGTAGAGAAAGCATCGAGAAAGCGCTCCACTATCTTTCCAAATAATGCATCATAATTCAATGATAAAAACGAAAAAGATGTCTGTGGATAGTCATGACCGCTTACTTTCTAAAGAGACATGGTATTAAAATAAAATTATTACCTTAAGAGTAGTGACGCTTGTATAATTGTTAGCGAGAAATTTAACGAACTAAATATCATTTTGCTAAATGCTATACGACTATTTCCAAATGAAATTAGGGTTTTATTTTATTTTACTCTCCGTTCAATTAACTTCTGGATTTATTCAATTTAAGAACTTACTTGTGGGCTAACAATACAAAATCTGTGATAACCACAGGCTTACTATCATCACAACGACGACACAATAAGTACAGCGTTGAGCATTTCTTATGATGGATGGCCGACTGAAGAGCCCATTTCACGCTTCGATAATATGATGCGTTATTTGGCGTGCAGACTACAACCAATCGGATATTGCCTGCAGTGATTTTGTAGCTTGACCAATCGCAGGAGAGAGCAAGTAAAGTGAAGGGAAGAGGAGAAACAAAGAAAAGTAAGAAAAATAAGGTGTCTGTGAGAAAGAGTGTTTGATGAGAAAATCGGAAGAAAAAATGAATGAGAAAGGTAGAAGGAAACAAGAAAAGAAACATAAAATACATTTTAAAAAAGAAAAACAGAAAAGGCAAATATGGAAGAAAGCCAAGAGAAAAATTATGAGACAAAGAAAATAAAAGAAGGGAAAAGAAAGAAAGAAAGAAAGAAAGAAAGAAAGAAAGAAAAAAAGAAAGAAAGAAAGAAAGAAAGAAAGAAAGAAAGAAGGAAATAACAATTTATATAGATAGACAAAAAGAGAGAAGTAGAAACAGAAACAGTTGAAGAGAATATATTCGGTCAAGGTAATCATACTACGATGCAAAAAAGAATCTGTGGAAACGATAAAAGAATTGCTAAAAAAGTGGCGTAGACATGAGTAGAAATATATATATATATATATATATATATATATATATATATATATATATATATATATAAAAAAAGGCTAGGGTTTGTTGAGCTGTTCCATCCGGATGCTGCTATAATGATGGATTTACTCATCATCATTATTATCAATTTTATGCATCGTCTAATTCTACGACAGAGTAAGGGGTTAAGTGGGTGGGATTGGAATGAAAATGAGGGAAAGAGAAAAACGAGTTAGCGAATCAATGTAGGAACAATGTTGATTGAGTGATTAAATTATATAAGAGACTACATTGTTAACCCAATGTGGTGCAATGCTGCAGTATTTATTCATTTATCAGCAAGGTGATCGTCGCTGTCTGGGATCAAACGATTTCGCTGACCACCACGGAGACATGTTTGTATGAGTAAAGTTTCAAATTTCACTCATAAAATATATGCAGTCGTACAAATAATAAAAAAAGAGATTCTGGGCTAAAAAAATGAATTTTCTTATAGTGTAATTTCTGAAATAGTCCAGACCTATCACCATGAAAATTCTTCATGATCTTCATCGATTATGTGCCGTGTCCCTTAAGGACATGGCCATCATGGTTCGCAAAAATTTCATATTCTTTACATTATTCACATTATTCGGACTATTGTCCTCATCTTTGTCGCCATATTTTTTACAACGTTTCACCCGTTGTACGCTCCGGCTTTCTTCAGGTGATTGGAATGTCGATCTGAACCCTGTATTTGCTCACCGGGGTAGACTGTTCTAGTTTCCCACTGAAAGTATTAACCGGCTATTGAACTCAGGCTCTTTGGGTCCTGTCACTGAATCTAACTAACGCCTTTATCCACTGTGCCATGTGTCATTGAGGAAATATAGACAGATTCATATTCTTTGTAGCTCGGAGCTGCGTTTTCCCCTTACTCTCTCTCCCAGTCTTGACTTTGCGACCCATTTACACAAAAACGTTTGCCAGGTTTCTCGAAGTTTATCTCTATTCTTTTTTGTCATTGTCGTCTAAACTCATATTGTTTTCTCAATTATTCTTTCCAGAAATTTTCACTGTTACTTATTTGAAACTTAAATCTCCCTTAAAACTTCTTTCTTGCTCAAATGATCTGTCCCCGATGGTCATAAAATGTTTCTGTACTACTGCCTTGAATATTTTCTTCATCTGTGAAGAAATTATCCAACATTCACTGTCATATAGAAGGATTGATATTACATAACAGTTCAGTACTCTTTTCTTTGTTTTTAATGTTCCTATTTCTTAATATTTTATTTTATATTTAGAAGATAATTCTCATTGAAAAGGAGAATTACAACCGTAAATGTCAAAGAGAAGAATGTGACAAATCAGTCACTGGTAATCACGAAAGAGTTCTTTGCCCTATTCACATTATTCGGACTATTGTCCTCATCTTTGTCGCCATATTTATTGCAACGATTCGGCCGTTGTACGCGCCGGCCTGCTTCAGGTGGTTGGAATGTCGAACTTAACCCTTCATTTCACACACTGGGATGGAATGTTCTAGTTCCACGTTCCATGTTTAGTGAATGTCAGTTATCTCCTGGACACATGACACAGTGGATAAAGTCGTTGGTTAGATCCAATGACAGGACCCAAAGAGTGTGAGTTCAATACCCGGTTAAGGCAGTGGAGAACTTGGAGAGGGGAAATAACTGATAATTGACATCCATGGCTAATGTTTTTCAGCAGTTGCGACAGTGATTTGAGATACAATTTATACTATGGGCTCTTTTAGACGGTAATGAAGCCAGATGATTTAATTTCTGGCTCAAATGCCTAGACTTTAAAAAAAAATGTGGGGGAATAGTGTTCTTTCCGAATAATAATACTATCGAATAGTTTAGTTCCCTGTATCTAATATAGTACCAGGAAAACAGAAGGGCATATTTGCTTTTGGATCGTTTATATATATATATATATATATATATATATATATATATATATATATATATATATATATATATATGCCTGTCCCATTGAATAATATAAACAAGGTTTCTCTATTTATTTTATATAAATTCTTTTCATATCGTCTGATAACCTGAATAACATTATCATTAAAAGACGAAAGAAAATTGCCATATTGATACATAATTTTCAATCCTATCTAAGCTTTCGACTTACACCAGCCATTATCAAAGATGACAATTACATTACAATATATTAAAAATACACGGACAAAACAATAATGATAGTCAAATGGTGAGCATGTGTGATGTTATGAGCTGCGGTGCGATTTTCGCTTCCAGCGTCTCGTATGCTCGAGTTTGTCGTTGCTTGGAAATCTTCCACGTCAACAAAAACATATATAGAAAATAATTAAAAAAATTACCTATAGGCACCTTTAAGAAGCTTCTTTAATATATTAAAAAAAATGTTACGTAGTATCGTTGTATAATATGTCTAAGCATCAGTCTTCTTGAAATGTAACACGAACACACCCACCACTACCCTCTGACCTTATTTTTATATGCTATTGTAGACGTGACGTTCATTAGTTAATCTAGATATACCATAAGTACATTTTTTAATTCTGATCTTATATCCCAGCTTTAACTTACAAAAAGAGGCAAAGATTTGTTTTTTAAATTGCCCTAAGAAATTATTTTTATAATTAGTGATCTACCATCGCCTGAAAAGCTATCTTAGTATCGAAACACGAAAGTTTTTGTCCAACTTATTATAATAAAAAAAATATTATAATGACATTTTTTTCTACTTTGTATTGAGCACTTTTAAAAAAATAAATGCTACGAACTGTGGATTTTTACCCCATCTGTTCTTTCTTTCATTTGTGTATATATATATATATATATATATATATATATATATATATATATATAGTGTATTGAGACAGCAGATAATTATTCAAACATATATTGCTAAATATAACATATGACGAATGATGTTTGATCATGAGCCGTTCTAAACTTCGTATACTTACTTTAATTTCGGGTGAAAATAAAAACAAAAATTGTCTGACATTTGACTATTGTTTATTATGCCGTCCCTTGACATGAGCCAACTTCTTGACACATGGTTCTGTTGATAATATTTCGTTCTCTCACGTGGTATGACGTCATAGAACAGCATCACGAATCACCTGCGTCTCCTATTCCGTGATCCTTATCGTCGCATAGCAATCTTTTATGTCAACATTACAGAATATCATCTTTGATGGTGCATGTCTTTGTTTAAATGTCCACATAATCACTGTGAAGATAGAATATCCAAATGATGGACAATTTTTTTCTTTATTATCTCCCTAAATTAAAGCAACTATACAAAGTACAGTTAGTATATTGTATATACATACATACATACATACATACATACATACACACACACACACACACACACATATATATATATATATTGTCCATTTCATAATATATATATATATATATATATATATATATATATATATATATATATATTATGAAATGGACAAAGTCCGACAATTATTTTAAGATATTTTTATATTTATACATTTTTTTATAGATACTAATATTTACGTAAATGGTCTGTTTTATAATAAACAGTATTAAACAACATTTACCGGCCTGAATGTCCGAAAAATTTTCTATTTGTTTTTTGTATGAATGATTCGTGAATTTATATATATATATATATATATATATATATATATATACACGAAGTTTACAACGGCTTATGAACAAACGTAATAGACGCTCGTTGTCTGTTATATTTAACAATATATATATATATATATATATATATATATATATATATATATATATGGCGGTTTCGTGACTGATCCAGATCCTTATAATCTACACTCAATGCTTACGTTCATGAAATAGCCACATTCAGAAACCTTCCACCTTAGGTGTCTTTAAAACATTGTATTTGTTGAACGATAGCATAAGATATATATTTATATATATTGTTGGATACATATTTATCCGTAAACATATATAAATTGTTTTTCACTCGACGTACCGATTGTTGCATCACTTAGTTGATGTGACTAAGCTTTGCAAATAGTATTATCAGAGGGAAACAGAATGCGGCCAAGCAAAGAAAAAAACTTTAAAAAATATTGAACATTAAACAGAAAACATAGGAACAAATTAAAATTCAAACAGAAAATATCTACCAAAAATATCCGCTCGAATTAGCGAACTATGTTTGCTCTCATCACAAAATAAAAGAACCAGGCAAGAATTGTGTCCTTAAAAATGATTCTATATTCAAAATATTTGTTCTTATCTTATTATCTTGCCATTTCTCTTAATTACTTTGACTGTATTCACTATCACAATTATTTAAGCAGATCCTGAATCGAACTTTTTTTAATTCGTGTAGATTGCTTGGTTTCTATTCATATCGTTTAATGAATCAAGCAAAATCATATATGTATTTCACCGAAGAAAGGAAACTTATGTAACAATGTAAAAACATGCACTAAGCAAATTATTATTATTATTGTTTTTTTTATTTCCTTTAATTTCTGGCGGTTACACATTTCTTTCCGTGTCCCGCACAGAGACCTAAGGTTAGAAATGGCATCATGACACTTTCCACAGACAAAAAAAATATTTTACATAGATAAAGCCCTTCGTAAAGTGTGGGCTGTACTTTTCAGAACTATTTTTTTGTATCTTTTTGAGGCATGTACTTCCAGGAGTCCCTTCAATTAGTCTACTGCAATCTTTTCCAACCGATCCTAGGGCTCCAGCTACAACAGGGATTTTTGATGTTCCCGTGTGCCACATTTTTGAGATTTCGATTTCAAGGTCCCTGTATTTTGACAGCTTTTAGAATATCTTCAAAGATACATTGTAGTCTGAAGGGACTACCATATCAATAAGGCATCACCTTTTTTGTGGTCTTTAATAACAATATCTGGGTTGTTGGCTTTCATTGTTCTTTATTATTATTTCTTCTGATTTCTGTTGTATACACATTTCTTTCCAGGCCTCAACTAAAGACATAAGGTCAAAAATGGCTTCATGATATTTTCATTTTTGTAAAAAGATTTTTTAAAAAATCCTAAGACTACACACATGTTACATGGATCAACCTCTTCGTAACGTGCGAGCTGTAATTGTGAGTATATTTTTTTGTATTTCTTTAAGGTCTTGGTTATTAGTAATACTTTCAATGAGTCTCTCGGACCCTGTTCCAATCGATTCAAGGCTCCGATTACAACTGGAATTATTGATGTCTTCATGTGCCACACTTGTTAAACTTACACTTCAAGATCCTTGTGTGTTGATAGTTTCTTGCAGATCTGCAAAGATACATTAAAATCTGCAGGGATTTCTAGGTCCATAAGAAAGTACATTCTTTTATTGTGGAGTTTGATCCCGGATGCTGTTGTTGTTGTTGCTACTGCTGCTGTTGTCATTATTATTATTATTATTATTATTATTATTATTATTATTATTATTTCCTTTGATTTCTGATGTGTACACATTTCTTTTCTGTCATGTCATGATGCCATATCTGACCTTAGATCAGATATGGTATCATGAAATTTCCCACTGACCAACTAGGTAACAATATATCTTACATGGATAAAGCCCTTCGTAAGGTGTGGGCTGGCTTGTGAGAACAATCTTTTGTATTTCTTTAAAGCATTGGTTTCCAGGAATCCCTTCAATAAATCTAATGGAATCTTTTTCAACCTATTCGAGGGTTCCAAATACAACCGGTATTGTTGATGTTCCCAGGTACCACATTTTGGAGATTTCGATTTCAAGGTCCTTGTATTTTTTTTTTTTTTTTTTGAAGTCCTTCAAAGATACATTGCAGTCCGCAGGGACTGCTATATCAATAAGAAGGATTTTTTTGTTTGTCGTCTCTAATAACAATTTCTGGGCGGTTAACTTTGATTTTTCTGGCTATGTGTATTGTGTAGTCCCATAAAATTGTTCCAGGTCTTATCTCCGTATTTTCAGGGTCTGGGTGGTGTTCATACCAGTTTCTTTCAGTTCCCTTCCCGTAGAAATTGCGGATTATCCAGTGCAATTATTGGCCCATTCTGTCATGCCGGGTTTTATACTCAGTGGATGCCAATACCGCGCAACCTGATACAAGATGATCAATTGCTTCTGGATATTCATCATAGAATCTGCATTTTGGCCTAACACAATATTTTAGTATGTGTGCTTGATAATTTCTAGTTAACAGGCATTGGTCCTGTGGAGCAAGAATAAAACCTTCAGTTTCAGCTTTCAACCCTGTACTACGTAGCCACTGATGGGTACAGGTTCTGTCTACGTCAGCTTGTTTGGTACAGGCAGAGTATTGGCCATGAAGCTGTTTATCTTGCCATTGTTTCTGTATCTGGTCCATTGCATTTGCTTTTGCTTTCTTTTTTATGTATTTTGCAGCTTCAGTCGGTGTATTGTGCTTTACTCATTATTATTATTATTATTATTATTATTATTATCTTAAGGAATTGACATAGTTGTACTCCTTGTTCACCGGTTATCCTTGGTGTAATGAGTTGGTCGGTCAACTTGAAACCCCCAAAGTGAGTGGAGGTGGGTAGGCGCGGGTACTGTGATTGGTAGCTGGCTTGTTGGTGTATTGCATAGGTGAGTTACCAAGCTCTATGGAAAGGGCTGGAATGAGAAGGAGGGCAGTTTTCAGTCTCAGAAGTGGAGACTGTGTCCGTCGCTACGACAGCTGGGAGAGAAACATACGAAGTCATTTATTTTTTCGTGACGCATTCCAACACAAGCTATTTCAGCATTTGTCTCCAGCAAGATGGCGGAAAGACCGTTCGACATAAAACTGATCTCCGAATTCAGTGGTGATACGAGAGGACAGTCTGTGGTTGAATGGATCGAAAAAGTGGAACTGGTCTGTGAATTATGCGAGATCACGAAGATTGAACGGATTCTTCCACTGCGATTGAAAGGCGGCTCACCACGCTGATTGAAATTATCAAAGAGTACAACCTATCTGTGGATGTAGTGTTAGTTAAATCGGCAGCCAACAGGGCAGATGCGTTGATTCGCGTTCCGCAACATTGGTTGGCTGCTGCTCGGAAAGAGTCTGAACCTCTGCAGCTGCCGACAAGTGATGACCGTCCGTTTCCCCAGCCCCCTTTTTGGCCTTGTGCCACATTTGTTGTATTTACAGCAATAAATATTGTTTTCAGTCTCAGATGTGGAGACTGTGTCCGTCGCTACGACAGCAGGAGAGAAAGTGACGAAGTCATTTATTTTTTCGTGACGCATTCCAACACAGCAGAAAGTTTCATTTTTACAATAGTTTTTTTCAGTATCCTCCTCAACAGCTTCAGCCTGGACGATCTCATTTCAGAATCATTTATTGGTGGAGTTGTTGATGGTTGCAGCAATGGAGGTGACTTCTTATATACACTATTATTTATTGTGGTCTTTGTCGTTGTTTTTGTTAATAACATGGCTATACTTGTTGAGCTCGAATTGTTTTAGCTTTCTTGCTGCTATAGTTATTATTATAACTGGGATTATTAATATCGTTGTTTTGTTGTTATTCTTGATGCATTTTATTTCTTTCTTTATTGTAATGTTACAGCTGCTGATAACATTAATGCTGGTGATTGTGCTGGCCTAGCCGGTATGTTGCTGATTGTATGTTGTTCTTTGCCGTTTCTCTGGCAATAGCTATAATGGTTTCCGCTCCAAACGATTCTATTCATATTAAATTGAATATAATGCAGTCTGAATGGACCTTCATCTGAATGCTCCAAAAGAATTTTCCTGCAGAGTTTTGGGTTAATTTCATTTTTCTCGAAAGAGAATTTTCTTCTCTGTATATTCAGTTCAAACGAACGGATTTTCCTGCCCCTTTCTAACGAAATGTGGGTGGGGGTGAAATTCGGATTGGCCAGGTTCTTTGCAATTGTTGTTGCTCTGCACGAATATTTATATCCTTAACAATTGCTTACCTTAGTACATTGCTTACGTATAATGTTAGCTGTATTAGGGTCAATAATTCATATATTTTGACAGCTCTTTATGAAACAGCATAACGTAAATATAAAGATTATTCATTGGCTTTCACTCAAAAAATTTCAAGGAGAAATATTTCCTGTAGTTTCCTCTTACTTTCTTCGAGTACTATTCAAAGAATTATTATTATTTTGTAACGGGTATACATATACACACACACACGCACATACAGAGGCACACACAACTAAACACACACACACACAGATATATATATATATATATATATATATTTAAAATGACTAGATAATTTCAATGTATCTTTTGTGAATATGATCACTCCCATCCCCCACTCTGTTTTTAACATGTCAAGTCCCGGAAGAAAAATCTTTTCTAGGTCACCCTGTCGACTATGCTTAATTCCCTTTTTCCTTTCTTTCCCTCTCACACTCACTCTTTCCCTCTCTCTTCCCATGTCTATCTCTCTTTCTCTTTCCCCAAATAACCTTATGTTGAAATTTTTGTTTTACTGATCCTTTTTCTTTCTCCTTTTTAATATTAAAAATTATATATATATATATATATAGAGAGAGAGAGAGAGAGACAGACAGAGAAAGAGAGAGAAGTAATGGTTTCTATTTTTTATTCGATATATCTTTCTGGCTTTAAACGTTATTTTAGTAGATGTTTAAGCAAATGCTTTGTTTATTTCCAACATTATTTATTCCATCTACAGACGCGCGTACTCGAGAAAAATTAATAAAGAAATAATTTAGTTTTTTAATTTTTTTATTAAGCATCTTATTATTCTTTATTAATTTTCCTTTATGTTTCGGATACCAAACTAAACTGATATGCGATCGAGAAAATAACTGAGCGAGAATGCTTTAAAGTCAAAATAATCCTTTACTGTAAAGCTCTTCGTAGCAGAGTAGTAACAACACGTCGGAATATATAGTGTGTGTGTGTTTTTTTACATCGAAAAAGACGCATTTCTTTAAAATTCTGCAGTACGTAGAACGGTAGATTATGTTAATAAGAGTTAAAATAAATGGTGCGCCTATATACATATAGGTATCTATTAAAAATAAAGCTTGAAATAATATATATATATATATATATATATATATATATATATATATATATATATATAATGACATCACCTTTCTGTGTATGCCTTTGTACTAGAGCGGTCATCCAATCCCTGCTGTCGATGTCTTCTCAGGCACAGGTATGTATTTTTAGACACACACACACATATATATATATATATATATATATATATATATATATATATATATATATATATATATATAGAGAGAGAGAGAGAGAGAGAGAGAGCATATCTACATTCAAAGAATTTTAGTTGAATAATCTAGACATATTATGTCTATCTTTTTTAATCCTCTCAAATGCACGGGTCATTTTCTTAATATTCTTTTTAAAATCATTCAAGAGGAAACCTTAATTATTTTCATTTCTTTTATTTTCCCAAGTGCTTTCCATCGTAGACAGAAGTTAAAAAATAAAGTAATTAAGAGTTGTGATATTTTTTTATAAATGCCCAATGTACTTATAATCACTGACACGTATGAACGCACTCTGGTATGTTTTGCGGTACTAAAATTATAAAAAAAAAAAAATAAAATGTTGCTTGAATATTTTAATTCATTAATAATAAAAGAATATTAATGAGGTAACTCATTTATTAATATTATTTTATTAACAATGAATTAAAATATTTAATGTAAATATTTTATTTTTATTTTTTTATAATTTTAGTACCGCAAAACATTGCTTTTATTGGCATTGTAAAACATTTTTGCTCTCCTCATAATTAATCTTATTTAGTGTAGGTTGTATTTTTATATAGAAGGCATCAAGAATTTGAAGGTCTTTTTTGTTTTTGTTTTTCGTGGTGGAATATAATTGTATTGTCAATTAATGTTTCTCTAAAACGAGAATGTGGACAGCAATGTTCCTTTAAATATTATGCAGTAGAACTTGAATCCGACATATATAATGCAAACCGCTTTGATAAAGTTGTTGTTATGAAACATATATATTTACTTTTTATCAGAGATACAACCACTCCAAAGGACATTTAAATTGATATAAAGCATTTGTCTTTTGCAAAACATTAGTTGACAGAGAAGAGATATTGATTAAGTTGGTTGTATTAAATTTAGTATAGTATATAATTAGTTTTATTTTTTACTGGTATCAGTGGAGGATATATTAGTACTATTAACATTTTTACTGTGGAAGTTGTTGGTGATAGTACTGACTGTTGTTTTGGGATTTTTCCTCACAATTCTATGTTTCTCTCATCAAATGCTGTTGTTATCATTGGTTGACCTGTTCTATGTCTGTTGCTTAGTACACCTATAGTTTTTTTTTCTTTTTCAGGTGATTCCATTTTTCCTTCTTTTCTCATCTTCAAAATGGCTTGCTTTACTTCCATGGACAGATCTCCATTTTTCATGTTCGTTTATCCTTTTTAACAAGAAATACAGTCTTTACAGGTGAAACCCAAGACTAAAACTATGATATTAATATATTTATTCATTAAAAGAATGTTTTTTACTGTGTCGCCTTTAAATCTCACCAGCTGTGATCAACGTCACCAAAAATTCCTATTCTAAATGAACATTCATGCTTCTTTATCGGAAAGTATTTAACGCTTTATTCAGAATATTTAATATATCAATATAAATAGTTGGGATTGAACTAGTATTTCCAATACACAAACGATATGTAAAAGTATTATTTAGGGGCATTCGGTCAACATTTAATAAGAGCTAGTAATGTTGACGTGCATAAAAAATGGCTACATCATTTCATTGCGAATCGCCATGATGTGTGTCACGGGGAACGAGAGAGGTATTTCTGTTTCAATGCCTTGTTTGTGCCGTTTCCCTTCAGGATGTGGGCGATCATGGCTCTCCCCCCTATCCCTTGTAGCTCTAAATAAGTTCCGTCCCTCTAACATCTTCCCCAGTCATCCACTTGCTTAAGCCCGCAAGGTATGTCATGAGTTGCTTTCCCTTATCTCTCTTTCCCTCTATTCGTCTGATGAGTATCAGATTCTCCAAGCCCTCCATTAAATCCTCTAAATCAATATTTAGCTCTTTTTCTTATACGAAAAAGATCCAGAAGCTGAATAGAACCTAAATAAATTGAAAATGATTTAGATCGCGTTCACAAAGGGCAAAACTGTTGTTAACACATATATTTAGAGTAGCAGGAAAAAAAACTTAGCTTATACGAAATGGATATGAAGTCATTGAGGAAATCTCGTCAAGAGTAAAGTATTACTTTTAAGCTCAGAAAGTGTAATCCTAAAGTTATTGATCAGCTTTGCAGTAAAAAAAAACACGTTACGTCACTTACATTCCTGTGTTTACTATGACTTAACTTTATGTAAAAAAAAGAAAAAAGAATTATGAGAAAGAAATAGGAATAAGAAGTTCAAAGTGATATAGTTGTAAACAGAAGGAAGAGATCAATACTTATGGTAAGTTAAAAAAAACATTTTCACGACAGTAAAATCGATTCTGGAATCGCCAACTCACAGCTACTGACGATGTATATCGTGAATATTAAAGTGTGAAAATAGTTTGACATTCTGCCATAAGAACATGTTAAAGAAAAAATATAATTGATTGACCTGGCGGAATGGATCGTTCATAATATATATATATATATATATATATATATATATATATATATATATATATGTGTGTGTGTGTGTGTGTGTTTTGTGTGTACATATATATGTGTCTCTGTGTGTGTACATGCATATATATATATATATATATATATATATATATCAATGTATGTATATATATATGAATATATATATATATATTATGTATGCATGTATATACATCTATGTATATGTATGTAAACATGTTTATATGGATATATATATATATATATATATATATATATATATATATATATATATATATATATATATATATATATATATGCATGTCTATGTACAATGTTTCTAAATATATATATATATATATATATATATATATATATATATATAACCTCGACAAAACAACCAAAAGTGTTAATGGATATCTTAAGATCAAGAATCATTTAGATTTAACACAATGATAGAATAAGGAAAAATAATATACATTTATAGATTTATATAAGGTTCGATGGCGATAGATAGATAGATAGATTGATGTATATGAAAGTGATAGACATTTTTCCAATCCTATTTCAGGTTTTATTTTTAATGTATTCCGATTCATAACAAAGAATATATCTATCAATTATGAACAATAATATTCTTATTTTTAACATTAGGTATTTTCCGACAATCTTACGCGATTTCGCCACAGAGGAGTGTTTCGACATCTTACGCGATTTCGCCACAGAGGAGTGTTTCGAAATCGGTAAAAGCATGTCAGGCTATATGACGGTTCCGTATAGGATGAGGGTTCGATTCCTGTCGGAGGACGAATATTTTCTATGACAATTTCTCGGACATGCAGACCGGTAAATGTTGTTAATATTGTTTATTGTAAACAGAGCATTTACTTAAATATTCGTATCTATAAAAAAAAAAAGAATGTATAACCATAAAAATGTCTTAAAATAATTGCCGGACTTTGTCCATTTCATTATCTATCTATCTATCTATATATATATATATATATATATATATATATATATAGTCAAACATGTTTCATTTAATAATATAGACGAGTTTTGTCGATTTATTTTATGTAAATTCTCTTCATAAGGTCTGATAAGCTTAATAACATTATCATAAAACGAAGAAAGAAAATCACAATATTGATACATATTTTTTAATCCAATCTAAGCTTTCGGCTTACATAAGCCATTATCAAAGATGACAGTTACTGTACAATATATTAAGCAATACACGGACAAGAATGGGATGATAGTCTGTTTCTGTTTACATGGATGATTTGCAAGCAACGATAAACACGTGCATATAACACGCTGGAAGCGAAAATCGCACCGCAACTCATGACGTCACACATGACCAAGCGAGAGTGTTATGGCTGTGACGCCGTTGGTATAAACCAATAGCTTCTGTTAACAATTATAGACATTTAAGAACATTTGTGGAGATTTCATAGTTTATTTTGTTCAGGTTAGTTTTCAACTGTTTTATGTATATAGCTTCAAGAATTTTTAGTTTTTGTTTATTTTTTTCGTGGTTAAGTATAGTTGTGTTTTCAACAAGAATTTTAAGGAATTGTGTATGCGGCCAGGCATGTTGTTTTAAATGCCTAAAAATGTTAGAATTTTCATTCAAATGTAGTGTCAAGCGCCGTGAAATATATATATATATATATATATATATATATATATATATATATATATATATATAATAATAATAATATATATCATAATCTATAAGGATAGATCTACATTAAATTGAATTGCAGATATTAATAGTTGGCAATGGAAAGTAAATATTGTAAATAATAAGCTAACTTTGCAGTGGCATGAAATCGCTAAATGATAACTTATATATATATATATAAACGAATCCTAAACTACAATAGTAGATTCGGCTAAGTCACTAGTAAAGAATGCAATTCATCGTTAGTTCAGGATAATGAATGAAATATAATAAAATATACGAAATGTATTGTTTCATCATTGATTTTATGATTTGGACCGCGTGGAGTTGATTCATTTCGAGAACTTGTCAGCGTCTTCTCGTATCCCAGGGAACATACCATTAATAAGAAGCTATTAAAGATAAATTTCTGAAGTTTTATATAAAACATAAGAGTAAAGATTTTTGATACAGACTTTGTCGTTTGTTTGACCCAAAATATTGGATGTAAAGACAGACTTTATTTTTATCAAATTTCCTTCTATCTCCCTATATTTTACATCCATTTAATGATGCAATATTTGTTTTTCTTCTATATACGTTCTAAATGAAATACCTTGGTTTGGTTTACGGCATATCAACTTCAATAGGTTATTTAATGCCGACAAAATCATTGCTGGTAATGTATTGTTGGTAATTTTTTTTTCTACTGCTGGTGATATTTTTTTTCAAAATATGAATAGCTGGTAATATTTTCTTCTAAAACGTATTTACTGGTAATAATTTTTTACTAAAAAGTTTTTCTGTTATTAAAAATAGTTTTCCCTTTCATAGTGTTTTAACCCCAGTTTAGAGGTTAACTATTTTTCCATAGCTGGGACCCTAACAGGTGCTACCACCCCGGGTCAGTTTGGACCTGGGAAAACCAGCAGATAAGAGATGGTTCCACGCTCTTCAAAACCTCCTGATCAGAGGCCTTGCTGTTGGGCATAGTTTATCGTCTTACCCAGGACGTGAATGTAGTTTATCGTCATACCCAGGACGAAATACCTTGGTTTTATTCTATGCTGTTTATGAGATACGTGTATGACCACCAAAACTTAATTTATTAGAATAAGTTTTTCGTTTTCATCCATAACAAAACTCTTGTATACACAACAAAATTCTAAACCATTACTTTTAGATAATTACGCAAAATTAAATAACATTCAACGAAGTAAATACACCTTTAGATCCTCTAAATGAAGAAAGGCTTCTAAAACTTCAGAGTTCTGTTCAAACCACTGGGCTACACAATTTTCTATCACCTAGGAATGTAACAGTACTTACGACAGGTGGCTATTTGCTAGACGTGTGGTAAACACAATATGACATAAAAGAAAATTGGCGCTTTTTTTTTATTCAAAATTCAATTATCTTCTCGCAGAAGTGACAGCCTTTGGCTGATTTGTCACCAACCAACGAGAAGAGATAATGATTATGCCTGTTTCTATGACTGACCAATATACAGAAAGTTTGGTCTTCATTTGGTGCTCCATGTATTTTGTCATGTGCCAAATATAAGTTTAGAAATTAAAATAAAAAACAAATCAAACAAGAAAGAAACAGAAAAAAGAGAAACAGAAATAAAATAAAATAATGAACCATTTTTCAAGTGCATTCCTTGAGAATACATATATTTAATATTAAAATAAAAAATGTATTCTGATAATATTTCATGTATTATTTATATCCGCTCGAAGAGGAGCGGTGGGTGGTGATGAAAATTTTTCCACCAAGAGATTTTAGATTCTGGAAGTGTGAACACAATCAGTCCCAGAAATTTTCTGTATCACCTCTTTACATATGCTCTACCCCCGACATTGAGCACATATATATATATATATATATATATATATATATATATATATATATATATAGTTTATTTAGGCAGTGATTCTTCGTTTGTGCATGTTTCATTAAAAACGACAGACAAGGTATTACGGTTAAGCTTTATATTTCATTTTTCTTATGTTCGACCAAGGTTTTTTCTTTTCTGGACAAAGAGTGTGTAAAAACTGCCCAAATGTTTTATAGTTCCGAGCGCTTTCGGCTATACCTTTACCCATTATCAATGATGATTCAATTTTTCAGCATAATTGAGTGTGTGCACTATGTGTATGTTTTAGTGTGTTATAGCGATGTTTTTCATTTCCGAATACGGTTAGCACGTTGTGGTCTTCTTCGTAGTTAATATTGTTAAGATTTGGCTCTTTCTTTTTTATTATTAAAGCTTCCATTATTTTTATCTGTTTTTACAAGGTATCTCCACTATTTCGCATAAATTTTCTATATTTAAGTTTAAAATGAATTTTTTACAACGAAAAAACATTCTTGAAGATTTTATTTTAGCTTTAAAAAAAGGTTAATCATTAAATTTATTATTTCCAGTAAGAAAATATTCTGGTGTATTTCAGATAGAAACTCTATGCATTTGATTGTCAAATTTAAATTCAATTTTTTAAATTTTCTTAAAATCGGCCATTTTCTTAATTTTAAGAAATTTGTAAACAAACAAATTTATCGATTTTGAAAATATTTAAAAAAAACTTTCTGACACGTTATTTTAGTAAAATTAAAAAATTTAAAGTTAAAGTAATCTGATTTGAAAGAAATCTTTCTTACTTAAAGCATAAAAAATAATATACAACCAATTATTAACGATCGGTCCTGTTCATCTGATCAAACTATTGATGGATTGTTGAATGACGAATCGATGACAGCTACTACGGATGACCATAAATGACAAAATTTTTAAAATTCTGAGTTAACGGTTTTTGGTGGGTTTTTAGCTACCTAGTAATTGTTAGAAATAAACATATTTTCCGCAATTTTTAATGACTTTTACCTTTCGAAGATGCAAAAATAAAAAAATAAAATAAAATACCATGATAGAAGTAATTTCATAATTTATGAAATGGTAATTTAATTATTATTTAATAAATCAAAATTAAATGTGACTTTCCAATCCAATTTATATAGTTTCTGTCTAAAATACACGAGAATTTTTTTTTTAATTATTATAATAAATTTAATCATGAAGCTTTTAATTAAATATTTGTTCCTTTTTAAAGTTTTTAAAAAAATATTCTATTTGAGTATGACCCACACTAATGGAAATACAATACATAAAATAAAAATATTTAGTGAAATAGTAAATGAAAAAAAAGAAAAATTACTTTAAAATTTAAAGTTTAAATTTTACACTTTTAAAGCTGAAGGGAAAATATAATTATAAAACAACTAAGAAACGAAATGTTATGAAAAAGCCACGTCAATGGACAAAACCCTTAGATCACGTGACCTTGTTATAATAATGGCAATTTCTGTATATCATACATGGAAATAAGGAATGTATTAAGTAAAAAAATACATAAAAAATACAACATAAAAAATTATTTTTTAAAAAATTAGCGCAACTAAATTTATTAAACTTAGCCATTTTGGACTCGTAATTTTTTTTTTGAACTTAATTACTACATAACCTCGAGGAACCAGCCTACAGGAATACAGAGCTTTACACGATTTTAAACTATTATAAATTATTATAATTAAAATTTCTTAAAAAACGAAAAAATTCTTGTAAAATTTAATTATTCATCAGAAAAAAATTATTTCTTCAGACAATAATGTCCTTAATATTACTTATTTACAAAAGCAATTAAAAGCTTTTCTAATTAAGTAATATCATAGTTTTATTGGAGTCATTATTTTTCAATTCAGAGCAGATTTTCAGTTAGATAGCTCAAATTTGAAAAAGAAAAGTAGGTTATTTACCATCTCAGAAGACTCCTACTTTTAACAAAAAAAAAAAATTTCAGGAACCAAAAAGTGTGTTAAAAACCAAAATTAATTAAAGGTGGGGTAACATATTTAAAAAAATATATATTTTTTACAAAAATTTTCTAACAAAAAATATTTCAAAAATAATTTCATTCATTTGTGAATAAGTCCTGAAAATTTCATTAAAATCGGACAATTATTTGATTTTTACAAGAATTTCCAAATCAATATGTTTTCAACGGAAAAAATCGCAAAAAAATGTTATTTTCTGTGACGCCGCGATGACGTAAACAAAAGAAGAATTTAACCAAAATTTCGAACGTGTTAGAAAGAATTAAAAAATTTCAAAAAATAATTAAAAAATACTTTTGTCTTTCCTCTTAATAATAACATAAGCATTTTGACGATAAAACTTTACTTTGGTTAAGTTTGTGGCATTTTTCATTACGCTATATGCTGTTTTCCCGCGAAAACAGTGAACATGCTTAGTTTTTTACATATAGATGAAGTAATTATAACACAAATATAGTAAAAAAACTGCGCAATTTAAACGACAATTTATCCATCGCAACCTATATATATGTGTGTTTGTGTGTAAAAATTTCAGATAGATTACATCTGTAATAGGACAACTGCAAAAAAACAAACAATATTATTGACAACAATAAGCTAGATAAAAAGAGATACATAAAACTACCTACTTACGCCATAATATCTACTATCCAAGTAAATCTATCCAATCTAAACAACATGAAAAAAATTACAACCACATTAAAAATTATTTTAGTTACGATCAGAACCAAAAATACCCATAATAATAATAATTGAAGCAGGTACATATAAAATAATCTGCCAGAAATGTTCCTCACAATACATTGGGGAAACGTGCAAGAAATAACTATCTATGAACACAAAAGGGAGCTTATACATAATAATTTATCAAATGAATTAGTTATACACAGGGATAAATTCAAGCACAATTTTGATTTAAAGAATGTCACGATTATTAAAAACGAAATCAAATCTTATCAAAATATAAAACTGCGCCCGGAAAGTTTTTCCATTTTCTCGATTCCTGAAAGAATTTCTACTTTCCCAAGTCAAGATACCGGACAACAAAAATGCCAAAAAATATGAAGAAACCGGTTAATTCTTTAACCTCATCATGATATAACACAGATTAATCCCAAACTAAAATAATTCCTTGCATTTGCCTCGATAATATCACTCAGAAGAGGAAACGCGTCAACTAAGGTAAGTTTTCCTTTTGTTTTTATTCATATTGTACTTTTATAGATGTAATCTATCTGAAATTTATATATTCACACACACATATATATATATATATATATATATATATATATATATATATATATATATATATATATATATAATGACATCACCTTTCTGTGTATGCCTTTGTAGTAGAGCGGTCAGCCAATCCCTGCTGTCAATGTCTTCTCAGGCACAGGTATGTATTTTTAAACACACACACACAGATATATATATATATATATATATATATATATATATATATATATATATATATATATATATATATATATATATATAGGTTGCAATGGATAAATTATAATAATCAAAGGGGTTGCAGACTGCGTATTTAGGGGACTAGGTGTAATGGAGTGATGTGGTCGCAGAAATTGTCTGAGAGTCATGACCGAGTGCTTTTGCTTGTATAGCATAGTGCAAGACCTTATTGCCAAACATAGGATCCTCTTGATCCAGGGCAGCATTACCTACTCAATGCACTTGATGTAGGCCTCTGTGTTGAGTCTGAGGTCCTGTGGGGAGATAAATGGAGGCATAACGTTGCCATCACTTGTGATCAATCCAAGCATTCGTAATCACAATTAGACTTAACCAACTCTTTCTGAATCCTCTGCACAGTCTTCAGATTGACATTGAACTACTCTAAAATGTTAGTATCGGAGCTTTCGGCGCGAATGCCAAGCAGTACAGCATGCGACAACGAAATTTGTGGCGTAATGAATTGCGTCATGATGCATTTTTTTTCTCGCAGACGGTGCCCAACTGACCGTAATATACAGTCAATAAACCCATCGCACACTGTATACTCGACTCTTTTCGACTCTTTCGTCGCTTTTCTCATTCATTCATTATATATATATATATATATATATATATATATATATATATATATATATACTAGGTTTGATTTTTGTTCGTGCCCCCAAAATGTCAAATCGGTCGTCCAATGTGTTTTTACATTCTCTTGAGTCTAGATATGATGAAAATTATACAAATCCTCCAATCTGTTCATGGTCTGGATGGAGCGACTTGTTGAAGGAAGTCATTGCTCTTGTGGCCTGTCCTGTGTGTTATGCAAACTTGGATGCGTATCAACACGGAAAATACGACTAGGTCCGCAATATTGTGACTAGATACTTAGCTGCCTCTTCAACACTCTTCGACTGCTGGTCAAATGGTATAATGTTTGCATTGTATCGTAACCGTCCGGGTTCGATTCTCGCTAGTGGATGCGCACTGGTGAATAGGACGTCCCGTGCTTTTCTGCATTGGGGTTTCCAGGCCTAGACATAATGATTTATCACACACACACACACATATATATATATATAAAGAAATATAGTTTTAAGGTGTTCTATATTTATGGGATAAAGTGCTCAATATCAGAGATAGAGCGTATGTAAATATAAAAGTGAACATTGAAGTCAAAACTCGGAGGCGACTGGCTGTTTCACGCTAGACGCAATCGTCAGGACGCTATATATATATATATATATATATATATATATATATATATATATATATATATTATCCACTGTTCATAGCATTTACTTTTAAAAAAGTGCTCAATACAGAGTAGAGAAATATAATATTATTATATTTTTTTATAATATAAGATAAATAATGGAATAAAAACATATTGAAATCTCTACAAAATTTTTTTTCATGTTACAATACTATGATTTCATTACTTAAGACGATGGTAAGTAACTGGTGATTACCATTGCCTGAAAAATAGAATCATAATATTGAAACATAAACGCTTTTGTGTAGCGATCTAAAAGTGATTTTCATTATAATCTCTTATAATAAAAATATGATAATAATATATTGTTCTACTTTCTACTGAGCACTTTATTATAAGTAAATGCTATAAAATGTGGATTTTTACTCCACCTGTTCTTTCTCTCATTTATATATATATATGTGTGTGTGTGTGTGTGTGTGTGTGTGTGTGTGTGTGTGTTAAATAATATTTAATGAAAATTCCTTTTTTTAGGTTACACAGTCGTACACTCTTAATCTGACATTATTTAGCCGAGGAGACTGTTAAAAGTGTTCTAAAAACAGAAGTCTTGCACTGGACACTTGGCTGCGCATAGCACATGACCTCCAAGAAGCACACAAATCAGCCAAACTCCACACTTCATAATTAATATGCAGCAGCCACACAGAATATTACCATCCAAAACACATTCGTATTATATATATATATATATATATATATATATGACGAGCTACCTAATTAGTGGATGTCAAGGCTCATTATGAGAAAGAATAGCTTGAAAGTTTGAATGCCACTAGCACCAAGGTAGACCCTAGTCTTGCGGAACGGTTATTTTGTCAATGGTGCTATTTGTCTTGTACATTTAAACTCACTCTCACTCCAAACCTCAAGTCTAACTATTATTATAGAGATGTAGAACTACGCAGTTCTTTGTATGACCATATAAATTACCTGGCTAGCCATGCTATCTCTATATTTACAAGATTCAGTGCAGAGCAAAACTAGAATATTGCTTTCGTGTTTGGTCTGGACATGTCGAAAAGCTTTTCCGCGGCCCTGTAAATAAGGAAATATTTTCCAACCGACATTCCCAATTGCCACAAACGAAAATTACTCCATTGCTATTTTCATAGAAAATGTTCAGTCAAAATATATTCTTCAATTCCAAAAATTCAGACATTCACAGCTAGGAATATTCTTCCACAGAACGTCTACTGACACCCACTTCACTGGGGGTTCTCAGACTGCCGGATCGGAACCATCAGGGCTGATTTCATGAAAACAACGCTAAAGTTCAGCTACCCATAGAGCAAATGCACATTTCACACACAGCATCGATTTATGATTAAAAATCATCGGCAAAGAATACTCAAGTGCAACAGAGATGTTCAGCGATCTCTCAGGAAAATGAAGAAGGACTAGTGGTCAGCAAAGGCTACAGAACTTCTTTAAACAGCAAATAGGAAGGACTTCGTCATTCTTCGATAGTCTTAAGAAGGTCTATGGTCATAGAGAGAACGGAGTCAAATGGACAGACGCTACTCTCAGACAAATCTGATATCTTGCTTTGCTGTATGTAGGACATCAAGTCTACGCACTATCCATCACTGATGATGATGTTATTGCTGTCATTTTTCAAAGTGCTGAAATACAAGAAATGTCTTTCGAGCCAACCTTTCACGATGTCTTGGACTCCATCCAGCAAAGTATGATGGTAAAAAGTTAGTCAAAAAGCTACACGTGCTCTTCAAAGTAATATGGAGGCTTGCTGTGTTCCTGAAGACGAAAGAATGCCATACAAGAAAAAGATAGTAGAATTGTTTGGAAGAACTCTCGTTGCTGGGAAAAAATATTATCTAGACTGTCTCTGAACTGGATTATCAAGCACGTCGTCAATGAAATTTACCCAAAATCACAGGATGGTTTTAGGTTCGATCATGGCCCTATTGGTATGAACTTCTCACTCCGCAAGGTAGTTTAAAAAGTGAGTGAAATGCACCCGGAGGTGTCTATAGTGTTTGTTGACTTTATAATGTAAATTGTGAAGTTCTTAAATGGATGAAAGCTGCTGTTTTATCCGATGGGGAATTCTCTGACCCCTTTGATGTTAGAAATTGCACGAAGCAAGGTTCTGCCATGGCCCCTGTTATCTTTGCTTTCATCTTCTCAGTAATGCTCAAATATGCATTTGATGACATGGACACTGGTGTTAAATTTCAATTTCCAACCAATTGTGGCCTTTTCAGCGGTTCAAAGCTGAAACACTCCTTCGAACCTAGCGTCATTCCTTTTTTCTGATGATGCTGTAATTGTGACAACATCCCTAGAGGAAGCCCAGGAACTCATCATCCGTTTCGCTTTTGACATTACCATTAACATAAAGAAATATATATAATTGCATTGTAGTTTCAGGTCCGGTCATGATACTAGTGTCATGATCTTCTCACTTTATCGGGTAGCTGAAAAAGTGCACGAAAAGAACCAGGAACTATATATGATGTTTCTTGACCTTACTAAGGCCTTCGTCATTGTAAATCATGAAGCACTCTGGAAAGTCCTTAAAAAGCTTGGAATCCCAGATGAAAATGTTGCAATCTCCTTACACGAGGAGATGAAAACTGCTGCTGTAATTGATAAGGAATTCTCTGATTCCTTCGATGTTAGAAATGGCATGTTGCAAGGTTTTGTCATGGTCCCTGTTCTCTTTGCTCTATTCTTATCAGTAATGCTAAAATATATTAAATTCTCGCGTCATTTAATTGCAATACACAGAAGGTTATTCGTCACTGCGCTAACCTTATCCTCAAAAATAACAACACACCAGCTAAGTCAAAATTACAAAGAACGAACATTATCTGAATTCAAATGCCCCTTAAGAAACTATGTTCCTGATCAAACCGGACTCATAAATAATTACATAGGTTATACAACTACTTGCTTATCCAGACGTCTTACATTACGCCTATCTGATCACAGCTCCATTAGGACCCATTTAAACACACACAAGTGTCCATTAGAAATATACTAGTAGAAAACAGAAATGTATAAACTGCCTCTACCTGCAAAAAAAGACTAAAAATAATGGAAGCTTCAATAATAAAAAAAGAAAAAGCCAACGCTTAAAAATATTAACTACGAAGAAAGCCACAATGTGCTAACCGCATTCGGAAATTAAAAACATTCCTACCACACACTAAGACATGCACATAACGCACACACACAATTAAGCTGAAAAATCGAATCATCCTTGATAATGGCTAAAGGTACAACCGAAAGTGCTCGGAAATATAAAACATTTGGACAGTTCTTACACGCCCTTTGTCCAGAAAAGAAATCTCTCGTCAGAACACAAGAAAAATTAAATAAAAAGCTTAACCGTAGTACTTTGTCTGTCGTTTTTAATGAAACATGCATAAACGAAGGATTGCTGCCTAAATATATATATATATATATATATATATAGGCGAACACTCAGAGGCGATAGGCTGTTTCATGCTGGACGCAATCGTCATCCCGCCTGAAGATTGCGTCCAACAGGACACAGCCTGTCGCCTCTGAGTTTTGATTTCAATGTTCACTTTTGTATATATATTTACATACGCTCTATCTCTGATATTGAGAAGATTATCCCATAAATATAGCACACTTAAAGTTATATTTCTTCATATATATATATATATATATATATATATTATTATTAAAGATTTTTTGTTTAACGTTCTTTTTTATAGATACAAGTATTTAAGTAAATGCTCTGTTTATAATAAACAGTATTAAATAACATTTACCGGCCTGAATGTCCGAGAAATTTTCATAGAAAATATTCGTCCTTTGACAGGATTCGAACCTGCATCCTATACGGAACCGTCATTTACGCTGACGTGCCTTATCAATCGGCCACAAAGGAGCGTTCGGTAGGCAAGGTCGAATTTACTGCTTATAAACTTCAATCTTCCATGAATCTCGTACATTCATAACTGCTCTGGCGTATCAAATGTAAACAAATGCCGTCATATATTAAGAAATGGACAAAGTTATTTATTAAAGACATTTTATGTTTAACGTTCTCTTACTCTGTCCTGGACATTGAGTTCTACCTAGATTCTATCATCTTGGAATATTTTTTATACAAATATATATATGTATGCGTATATATGTATGTATATATATTTATATATTTTGCATATGGATGTGTATATTTACCACTAATATTATATATATATATATATATATATATATATATATATATATATATATATATGCGCGCGCGTACATGTGGGTGTATCTGCTTGTCTGTGTGTGTGCGCACGCGTCAATGAAAATAAAGTTACGGTTAAACCAGCCCAAACTCTGCAAAGAAACAAAAGAAAATCGAAATAAAATCACCACCAAAAACTAAAAAAAGGGCAAATAAACTGAGAAGAAGAATTCAGAGACCGGAGCCTGTATGAATGAACAAGAAATGAAAATCAACTGGTGTTCGTTGTTTAAATAAACATGAAATACTCTAACAGGCGACATTACAGAAGAAGAGACCAAATTCAGAACACTATTCTAATTGCAAACTACGGCGATCATCAGGGAAACACAAATGACGAATGCAGAAAGTATGAAACTCCGAGTTGTAACTCATCTTTAGATTTCTTAAAATATATTAAACAGCTCTGTTATTTAACAGTGAGCATTGTTTTTCTTACACTATACATTACTTATATGTATTTGTATACGATTCGTTCATTCGTTCATTTACCTATATTTACCCATTTTTATATATATTATAAAAAGAACGTATAAACATTTTGGTTCCACTGAAACTCTTTGAAAATTAAGATTTTACCATCATCGTAATATAAACTATAAAAACAGCATTGCTCCATTCAAATATTTCTTGTAATTAAAGAATGAAGGCAACCCACTATCAATCAACTGGGATATTATAATTAGAGCCAAATCTTATAACGGCAAAGTAAATAAATGTCTTGTTAAAAAATTACTTATCTTAAAAATCTTAAATAACCCTAGCTTCTTATCAAAAAACAACAAAGTCAAAAAAAGAAGAAATTGGTGATTACATGTACGCATAAAAACAAATACACGTTGATCTAGATAAATGTTTAATATAAATTACGGTTAATTTTTTTGGATAATTTTTAATATATATATATATATATATATATATATATATATATATATATATATATATATACTCATTAGTTTTATAACTTCATCTTGTTGAAGCAGTAAATAAATGCAAATATTAATAAATTCTTATCTGTATATAAAGGAAAAAATTGATCAAACATCTACAAATACTTTCATCTTTACAAAAATTTCTAAACAAGTGAATTGTGTTTGCCGTCAATACTTTAAGGAATTGTTCTACTAAAATTATATATTTGACGGATAAGAATTTTATAAACGGTTTCTCTTTCTTTAAATACTACTCTTAATTTTTTTCCAAGCCTAATTCTCTGTACATTTCCTTTGTTCTTATTATTTTCTATTATATTGTTTGGATTTATTTTTCATCTCCAACTATAAATTTACACTTCTGTTCGTATTGAAACAGTTCTTAGCTTTACTGAAAGAGGTCGAGCGGCCATATCCTTTCATCTCGTTTACAGCAAACTTCAAATAGGCGTTAGTAAAAAGTCGAACCTGATATGCGATTATTCTTCCTGTTGCCACGAGGGCGACTAGCGATCTAATATTTATTTTACATATTTGGTGAAAATGATACATAACTGTTTTTTACCTAAAAGTTCGATAATGCAAATATGTTTGTTTCTTTTTCTTAATATGAGCCGATTGCAGCTAAATAATTCCAGAACCCGGGCACAGGTATTCATCAAATTTAATAAAGATCGAAGGATCAACTTGTTGCCGGCAAATCTCGGATGATGAACATACACCCGGTCAGATTTGTATTAATTCAATTTTGACAGAATATAAGCCTGCGACCAGAAGTTTGCAAGGTCCGGTTTTGTGTCACTTTCCCTTCAAATTTTCATTTACTTATTTATTATTTTATCCCTTTTGGTTTTCGTGTATGACAGCTTTTGGAATCTTCATTCCCCATTTCTTGTATATTGTATTCATATTCAAATCTTCACCATATAAGTATCATTTGATAGAGCTGGAGACCAAACTAATCCTGAGTTTGAAGACGAAACTACTGAAGAATTAGTAGCGAATACTTGTAATAAGAGTTTACAACAGGCTTTATCTGTTGCCATAAAACAGAAAACAATAGTTCAGATCAAACAAAATCACGTTCAATGTGGATGGGCCACATAGAATGAAGATGTTCAATAATCAGACAAGTTCGATTCAAATTTATTTGCAACTTTTTCAGTAGTATTTTCTTAATTCTTCATTTATTTATACAGCTATTAATGCACTACTCTTCTCTTATACCATTCCTGTACACACGTCGTTCTATATAAGATTATAGTCAAATTTACTTACATTTATATCGATTCATTGTTATTTTAGAGTGACCATAATATTGCTCATCCAGGGAGAATCAAACAAAATACTCTACCCTGGCTACGAGACACTACTTCCCAGAAGCAATCAAGATGTCATGAAAATATCGCTGTAATCTAACTTTCATTGGTTTAACCTTGTTTTATCTATGTCGATGCTTCCACTGCTGAAACGCATTGATCACTACATAACTGTGCTTACATCCTCTGTTTGTTTTCCGTAAATGTTCAACAAAAGACATTTTCAGCACAGCATAATCCAATAGCACAGCTCTATTTCCTATTTCCTTTATTCCAGAATGTTACTCGGAGTCGATCCCTATCAATGTAATTAAAAATATGAGGTATTGCCGAATAAGTTCATCCCCTCCTATCATGCCATCAACATCCTCCATTTTATGTCATGGACCAAAAGACCAGAGGAGATTATTTTCGGAAAGGGAATCTGGTATGTGTTGCATGAATTAATGGTTTTCAAAAAAAATACTGACTATTAGAAAGCATTTGATATTATCTCCAGAAGTACGACTTAATATATTCTCAATTGCATGCTTACGAGAATAAACAAGCATTACCATCATGAGCGTACAAACAAACAAATAATTTTTTTCCTTTTCTGAGAATATTACCCACGTTTACAGTTCTACGCACGCATATTTAAACATCCGTGCAGCTGCATAAACTCCCTAACAATTCTAACACATGATACATTAATGCAATCAGCACACATATCTTTACTCATACAAGCGGGCCATTATAATGCACTCAATATCAAGAGATGACACATATATAGAAATTGCCACCGTAAACAAATTCGAATTTATTCATTACTTCTTCTATCTTCAAAATTATGATTTCTTTTTCTGTACACTTTATTTTTTTTTTTCGAGATAGACTTCAGCAACTTATTTTCTTCATAATCGGTGAATGATTTTATCTCGATTTAAAATATTGTTTTATTTTATTTCCAATTTCTTCATCTACATTCTTATCGCGATATTATTTTGATTTCTGTGAAATTCAGTTTCTGAAATCAACTCTAGGTAACAGTTTTCTATATGCCCCTCCCACCACACAGACTTCACTGTAAATACAATGCCCTTCCTTCTGTTATTTCCTATCTATGAACATTCTTAGCAACTTCACATTAAGTTTGAGGCTATAAAAACATATAAATCTTCTTTAAAATAACACAAAATGTCTTAAAACTTAATTTAATAAAAAGGTGACTGACTACAGTATTTGGGCTAAGTGACATTACGCTCTCGATACAAGATTGTTATAAACAAAATCGATCTTCTCCTAATACCGTCGGTATTCAGTAAGTAACCGATCATGGCTCTCCATAGTTTCCTTTTCATTACTATCTTTCAGTTGTCATGACTTCTTAGGAAAGATAACGGAATGGTTTTCCGTTGCTTTTTCCACAGTTATCAATTCAGATTTTAAATTCTCCTTGACTAGATGACAACCAACGTTAGAGTGATTAGTCTAACATATTATTTGACATATATTTGGAGGATTAATAACTTTAACAAGAGAAATATTTGAACTCGGTTCACAGATTTCAATTTTGGTGACGACAATCGACATATAGTTCACATTTATGAAAATACGAAAATAGTTGAAAATATTTTCGAAATCAGCACAGATTTTTGCCATTGGTGTTGATCATTAATATTAGCACTTCTAAAAGTATAATTTCCTGCTCCAGCAGATAAAACTTCGATTTAACCCATACCTGAGGGACTTGAATGATTCATGCATTTCCCGAAGATATTAGAGTAAAAGTAAATGCGACTAACTAGGCCGAAGCCACTGATTCCACTTCATGCGCCAGCAACTGTTACACTACCAAAACTTTCTTCTTTACAAAATCAATATTTTCAGTTTACCTCGTTCTTAATGGCGTCCTTTTCTTTGGCTTTGTTGTGTTATAACAACGAGGCGTAGGGTTTTGATAAAAACATGTCTCCCCTTTATTATAAGTTACCTTTCTATTATTCTACGAGCAAAGTTCCCGCTGTTCGTCTAGCTTACTTGATATATCTGTCGTTGTCGTCGCTAACTTCCCTAGCACGTTAATTTTGAACTGCAAACGAAAAACGTGAGGCATTTCTATTGTTTTGATTTCTCTGCTTACGGGATATTTAGTAGCAGTTAATCTTTACTCTACTTGAATTCCTTCTACGCTACCTAAAACAACATTAAGACTAAAAAATATTAATAAAATCTCATAACTAAATGGCATAAATATTTTAGCAAAAGTTAAAGACAAAGCAATACATAAAGAATAGAAATATATACAAAACAAAAATAAATGAATATACAGAAATAAAATAATAAATATAAAACAAGTAATAGATAGATAGATAGATAGGTAGATAATATCAAATCAGTTAGTGGAAAGGATAATCCAAGTAGGTTTTTTAATATAAAATATTAAGAAGAAATATCCATAAAGAGAGCTCAATGTATATTATACAGAGAAATATGATATAACATCAAGGAAAAACTTAACGCATTATCATAAATAAGATTATAAATTATAATTTATTTCATCAGGTAAGTTGACCGAAATTACAAAATAATTTGTAATTTTCGTCCAATGAGACGGGTTTTAAAAACTTACCCGAGCCATTATCAAAGATGACAATTACTTTTCAATATATCAACGAATACACGAGCGAAAGAATGATGATTGTCTGTTTTTGTTGCATGAAAAATTTCAAAGCAACGACAAACTTGTCTATATAAGACGCGGAATACGTAATTCAAAAGTAATTAAGAATATGTTAAGATATTTTAACTTATATGAATATGACTGATGTGGCAAAAGATTTAGAATATTTTGTCCAGAAAGCAAAAATCCACCCGACTGTTTCGATTTCTGGCAACTTTATAATTTATTTCAAGAGTTTCTACACAGAAAGTAATCAGTAGGCTATATATATTCTGACAGATTTATAAAATAGGATGTAAATTTTACCTGAAGTAAAATAAGCTTCATTTACCTACCTGTCTAGATACACCAGACGCAGTTTTGACAATTGACTTCTATACACATAATGTTCAAAACTGTATTTTGATACAAACGTTCTTACATAACCTAAGGAAACTCTGTCTCCCCCAATCTCTTTGTCTCTCTCTCCCTCTCTCTCTCTCTCTCTCCATATATATATATATATATATATATATATATGTGTGTGTGTGTGTGTGTGTGTGTGTGTGTTTGTGTGTTTGCTGTGTGTGTGTGCGTGCGTGCGCGGAGGTGGGTGGAGGTTACAGCTGCACTCATTTGCTTTCTTTCTCCCGCTTTCACTCAAACACCCTGTCACTTACTCACTCTCACTTTGTCTTTCTTCCATTCTCTCTGTCTCTCTCTCTCTCTCTCTCAGTCCTTTTCCCTTTCTATAACTCTTTTTCACAAACTATTTTCTCCCCAGACTCCCATTATCCATCTCTCCCTCACTTTCTCTTACTTACATCACTCCCCATCACTCTCTCTCTCTCTCTAACATTTTTTCATATGACAGTCACTATTTATTTTATCACACACATAATCTCTCTCTCTCTCTCTCTCTCACCCTGTCCTATTTTCTATCTCTCTCACTTTCTCTCGCCATCACTTCCCACAGTTTTTCCCATTACTTTATTTCGATCACGCTGTCTCATCTACTTTCACAATACATGTCTCTCTATCTCTATCACTTCCTCTGTGTTTCCATCATTTTCTCTCTCACAGAGATAACATGAACATGATTAAACTTATTTTCGTTAGTCTCCTTCGAAGTGACCCCTTTTAGTTTAATGTACAATACCAACGCTATGCTTAACGCTCTCAAAAGAAAAACGTAACTTTCCGTATTTCATTTCAATCTTGTGTACTAATCAACTTCCCCAAAAACTTGAATAGACTCGCGTGTGTGTGTGTGTGTTTACCGACTGAAGAAGCGAATGAGCGAAACAAAAAAGAAAAAGAGAAATAAAATGTACCTATCGATGCATATATATTTATTTAATAGAACCACTCATTGTAGAGGCATACCAAATAATATCGTTGTAAGGGCGTACAAGGAAGGAGCAAGAGGTGTGCATATTATGTGTATATGTCGGATAGATAGCGTATCACCCTAAACTTGAAGTATTTATGCTTATAGTAATTCGGGAAGCATCCTCTCTATAATGCAACAGGAACACATGCCATGGAAAGAGCGATAGCTTAGCGAGAGGTTTGTGATTTTTGGTCTGTGAAAAAAAGGAAATAGGCTGGAAAATATTTCATCACCCACAAGACTGCATAGATTCTTTTGAACTCTTTTTAACAAGCCAGGCAAATGAAAATTGATCGGCTACAGTCTTGATATGGAGGTAATACTCCATTTCTAGTCTGATCTGACACTTTAAAAGGAACCAATTACTTACTTGGACGGAATAAGAAACCGACGATTTTTTTCCAGAACTTTCAACAATAGACTGTCTATATCAGTTCCTCTTGCCGTCGGTCTTGAGTCCCAATAAACATTCAATGTAAGGTGCCTCTTTGAAAGAACACCCATTGATGACTATAAATGAAAGTTCAGAGTCACTCCCAACTGTCATTTTCCAATCAGCATGTGCGAGTGAGGGGCGTGTCCCTCATGTTCCATACTAATTAAATACCTATTAATTCGAAAGTTCTAACCCAGAAAAGTCCAGAAATTATTTTAATCGTATTCCTTACTATGTCTATAATTCATATTTTTAGCCAATTCGCCTTGAATTATTATGATCGGAGCCCATCTTTAATATTTCTACTGGAAATCATTTCAGGGATTTAATACCACACCAACTAAAAAGAGGAGAGGCAGCAGATAACGTCCAAAAATTGTAAAGAATTTGAAAAAAAAAATCAGGCATAAATGCAAACAGGCTTTGCAGGTATTATGCAGAGATCGAAAATCTAAAGAACACTTATGCAACTTGGTTACACCAAAATTTCAAAGACATACTAATGCAGGAAACGCTTTGTCACCATTTAAGAATTAAAAAAAATAAATTCATTACAGAAATCACGATACGTTTAGGATGAACTAATGCATAAAACCCCATGGAGATATAGGAAATAAACTTAAGTAAAAACAAGAAAACGAAGATGAAAGAAAAACAGCAGAAGCAGATGATGTTGTCGTAGAGATGTCGATAATATTATTGGATTTAGGATGGGTAAGCTTACTGAAGTGATAAATCAAATCTATAATACAGGCAAAATAGTGGATGATCGAAGCAGATCAATATTTATGGTGCGCCAAATAAACCAGATGTGAATGAATGCGAATTCTATGGGAAAATTAACGTGATTAGACACATAGCAAAAGTAATAATTAATATTATGAGGAATAGAGATCTTGGCAAAGTTGGAAATAACAGAAGAAAAGGTGGATTTTGTTCAAAAGTTGAAATCAAGTAACGCAATCCTTATTATACGAACAACAAATAAAGATAGATCATTAGCGATTTATCATAACTTAAAGACATTCGTTCAAATACAACACTCTTGAAATATTAGAAAAGTTTGATCTACACGTAAATGATATAATATGCAATCATTATTATAAGAATGCTCTCTAAAATGATAAAGAAAGTTCATAACGATATACCATAAACAAAGACATTCGATAAAATACAACACGAAGCAATTCTTGAAATATTAGAAAAGTTTGATCTACACGTAAAGGACATAGTATGTAATCTTTCCTGGCATCAAACGGCCCGTAGAAAGTTAATTGAGTACACCAAAAATAAGAAGACGGTTTTCCATGAGGATGTTTTTCTCATCATATTTATTTAACCTGTGCCACTAGATTATTCTAAGAGAATTCTGGACTCTAAATGGAATTTTTGGCGGCCTGAACTTAATATCATTGGCAAAACAAGCGGCAATATTTTGATGGATGGACTAGAAAGATAACTGAAAGACAAGGTGTTCGACGAAATTAAGACAATGATTGGGCATCATTTGTAGAAATTAGGGATGCATCGTGGTGAGAAAAAGGAGAGACAATTGTGTGAGTTACACAATAGGGACATTATTATATATTATTATATAGTATATCTCGTAATGTAATAACAACTACTGAAATGCGTGCCACTAATCCGAAGTCACAAATAGATAGATACTAAAAAACTCAAAAAGGTCAAAATGCCATTAACTGAGAATGCGAGGAATGAGGATGTTCTTAGGAAAATAATAACTAAAATATATTTTCTTTCGATACGCCCCTACCTGTTATCATAGAGCTTCTATAAGTGCTGTTATAGGGATTTTATAGGTGTCATATTATTTAAAAGTGCACGTCATGAGGTGTGGTAAAAGGTGAGGAGAAGGAGGACGAAAGCAATTGTAACTGAAATGTGTCAGTGATGGTGGGTAAATAAAATATATATTTTTTCTTTACATCCCACTTCATATGAACGCAAAAAAACTTTTAGTATGTATACAACGAGTCATAATTTCCGAGCTCTCATTCAATTTTTTTTTGTTGTTTTGAGGGGGAGAGGGGATTGGAAAAGTTATTACAGCTAACTTTTCTTGTTGACAAAGTTTGCAGATATTACTATGATTGTTGTATGGTTTGGATTTTTTTTTAAATTTTCCAGTTTACAATCGGATCATTTTTTAAATTTTTTTCTGTTAATTTTCAGACGTTTCTCCACTGCCTTAACCGGATATTGAACTGGTACTCTTTTGGTCCTGTCACTGGATCTAACTTGGAGAGGGGAATTAACATGAGATAACTGATAACTGGTATCCATTAAACATGGCACGTGGAACTAGAACAGTCTACTCCAGTGAGCGAAATAGAGAGTTCAGTTCGACATTCAACCACGTGAAGAAGACCGGAGTGTACAACGGCCGAAACTTTGTAATAAATATGTCGAAAAAGATGAGGAGAATAGTCTGAATAATGTAAATATTGTACATAATACATCATCTCAGAAATATAGACAGATATTAAATTACTGGTATATACGTAGTGATGCTTAAATTTTTTAGGACAACCCAAGAAAAAAGAAATTGAGGTATGAAGTTGACGTGTAAATTCTTCACATATTTACTCAGCTTTTCAACACACGCACCACATCGTACCCGAAAGTTCTTTAAGAGAAAAGCAACTCTTCTATTTGGTTATTGAAATAATGATGTTCTTCAGTGTGGATGATCCGCCGAGCCTCTTTGTAAATAAAATCAACCACAACGCAGTCACTCAGATAGATATGCATTCATATCGACGTGAACAGCTCCATTCAACGCACAATGCATACATTTAATTGCAAAATCGGCAATAACTATGCAGATAGAAAACAATATGAATATTTTAATGCATCATGTAGCACTCTAATTTATGGCTCTTTTTCACTAACATAAAATAACAACTTCCGTTATTAAAACTGGCAACGTTTGTTGTTTTCCCTCGCTTTCAACACACACAATAATGAAAGCCTGCAAAAAACAAACGAAACGATAGATTTGATGCATGTGCTTTGATGCGTGTGAAAACTGACCGGTTTTACACATGTACGCATACTTCCACCCATATATATATATATATATATATATATATATATATATATATATGAAAAGAAGTTGAATAAGACTGACACAGAGTTCGTCGCCTGAAATAGATCTATACCCCTATATGAGGTAATTTTATATTTTATTATGTAATATATATATATATATATATATATATATATATATATATATATATATATATATATATGCGTTTGTGTGTGTGTATTGTTAACAGCGTTCGAGCAGTAATAAATACATATATACATGTTTACATACATATACATAGATGTATATATATGCATACATATATATCTATATGTACATACATATATATACATGCATACATAATATATATACCCCTACATTGATATATATATATATATATATATATATATATATATATATATATATATATATAAAAAGATATTTACACACACACACACACACACATATATATATATATATATATATATATATATATATATATATATATATAATCCAGAGTTCAATGATACAGAAAATGAATATTCTGCTTCCTCGTATAAATATTTTACTGACAAAAGATGCGCTGTTACTGATGGAACGCCGCTAACAATGAACGGAAATAATGAATTTCTTTCTGTAATATTCCTACATCGATGGCATTATATATTTCAGTTACTAAGGAAAATATGGCACAGAATAAAATCAGATGATTTGTCATGTAATCAGATTTTCAGCCCACCTTCGTACGTATATATGCATAGATCACTAGCTCTTAGTAAATGAAAGAATTTTTTTTCTCCTACTTTTCCTGTTGTTTCATTAAGAATCGAGCTGTGGTAAAACCTCGGATTGCGATGACTGATTTTAAGGCAACCAGCCCTTCCCCCTGGGTGAGTGAAATAACACATTCTTCTAATCTCCACGTTATTTTGTTTTTATGAACTAATTAGAAAATCTTAGTAAATATCAATATTCGTTCTCAGAAATCAATATGCTGCATAAAAGTAGATCACTATTGACTAGGCAGATGACCTTCCTATCACGGCGGACACCATTGACAATGCTCGAGCCCTCATACAGCCTCTACATTGGACTCTATGTCAGTGCCTCTAAAAATGAATTGATAAAAATCAGTCAGCAAGGTTCAATACAAGCTGTCTTAGAAAAATCAATAAAATCTATCGAATCTTTTACATACGTAGGAAATGAAATAAATTCCGGAAAAGGATGTGAAAATTCGCATAGCATAAGCTTGAGCCGTATTGACAAAAGTTGATGTAATCTAGAAACCTGATCTACCAGACAGCCTCAAACAAAGTTTCTTTTGGACCACTGTTGAGTCGGTTTTAATGTATGGTACCACTGCTTGGATTATTAACTAAAACCCTATCGTCTAAGCCGCCCTGTGTAAGACGTTAAACTACATTCGCATCCTGGGTAAGACGTTAAACTGCGTCCAGCATCAAGGCATCTAATCAAGAGGTTTTGAGGAGCGTTGAATCACCTCTTAATTGATGGTGTCCCCAAATCCACCCTGACCCGGGTTGGTAGCACCTGTTAGGGTGCCAGCTATGGGCAATTAGTTAACTATTACCATAAATACTTTTTTGAAAAAAATTATTAGCAGTAATACAATTTTGAAGGAAATATATTACCAGAATCAGATTATTTTCGGCATTAAATAACCCATTGAGGTTGATATGCCGTAAAATAAAATAACCCATTAAAGCTGATATGCCGCAAAACAAAATAACCCATTGAGGTTGATATGCCGTAAAACAAAATAACCCATTGAGGTTGATATGCCGTAAAACAAAATAAACCAAACCAAACCTAGCGTCTAAGTTTGATGGAATATACATTCGGGTGCTGTAAGATATAGTTGACATCACTTGGACACAACATCCAACCAAATCACAACTCCATTGACGTACCCCTGATATTTCTAGAATCCTACGTGAATGTAAGTAAAACAAGTGATCTACATTCTCTGACCACCTAGCCATGGGGCATGGCGAGTTGGTCGCCTTCTAACCACCTATATTGGCCATACTATAGAATGTCACCCTAATGACCTTTTGACCCTGATGCAGAACCCTGATGGTGGGCGTGACAGACTCATGAGTGTCTGTGCCATAGCTCGACTGAATAAAAAAGTAATTTCATAATTTCAATTGTAGTCATAATAATATAACTGTATGTAATGAGTTATTCATTAACCTCAGTAATATGAAATAATTCCAACTCCATGCCATCGGTTTATAAATAAGAAAAATAATACTTGACGAATTTCATCACAAACAAGGCAAGAAAACCACTAAGACGCAAGAATTAGTGAGTGCGTCAGAATATGCGAAAAAGAAAAAAAACATTATTAAGGAGAGGGAACATTGAAAGAATTAAGAAGACAAAAGATAACGATGGTCGTTGTATTTACATTTTTGAAGGTCAAAGCAAGAGGTCAGAAGAGATGCACAAAAAAAGAGTGCAAGATATGAAACTCTTAGCATAGAACTTGCGATTACATTTAACAATCTGAAAATGTAAAATGATGAGCTGCCTATCTGCTTCAGAGCTTAAATTCATAAAGTCTAGAGACCAAAAAAAGGAAGCTGATCATAAAAACTACCGTGAACATATTTATAGAAAAGACGCAGGGAAGCTATTTTAAAAATGGTGGAAAATAAACTGAGACATAGATATGTCAGGAGCTATATTATAGATTTTTCTTGAGATTTTATCAAGAATCTTTAAATATACTTGTATAACCTTTTTGGATAGCGATAACGTGACCCATGGCAAGATGAGTTCTTGTCAGTCTCTAAGGAATTTCTTTTCACAAAAAATATTTTTAAAGTTTTAGTGTAAATTTTAAAAAAATACAGAAATGTCCGGACCTAATAGAAATAACGGCACCTGAATTTAACATGTTTTTTGATCTGCTTGTAAAATTTAACTTTCTTTTCGAAAAATCAATATATTTTGACAGTTAATGCAAATGCCATTTCTTTTCTTTTAGCCATGTTTTTTTTCAGTTCATAAATCTGAGCCGTGTTTATTCTCCAAAGTTTATGAGACCTTTAGTACTTTAAAGAGAAATAAGAATTTCGGAAAATGATGCAAAATCTTACTATTGATATTATTATTATCATTATTATTATTATCATTATTATTATTATTATTATTATTATTATCATTATTATTATCATTATTATTATTATTATTATTGGTTCTATCTTTCAATTCTTTATTATTATTATTATTATTAGCTGTAATAACAGTAGAAACATTGGTTCTTACTGAGAATAATATTTACTTAATACAGGCTTACAGTATATAGGTAAAGGTCCAAAAATGTATATGATCAAAGCCTGGTGGTTGCTGTGTTATCTCATCTAGCTCAATAGGGAAAATACCGTGTAGCCTTCAATTCCTCCAAAACCAAGCAAGTAACGGTCTATAATCAAGGAACTGGCGTTGAATTTTCTCTAGTCATGATGACATTTTCTACTTTGTTCCTTGCATTGAAAGTCTTTCCGAACTCAAGGTCACGGCGGATCTCAAATAAGAAACATACCGGATGTAACAGCAAAACTGTCCAAATCGTGAAACAGCAAAATTGTCCAATTGTTAGATTACGCTTTGAAATGATGTATCTTAGAAATGTTTAAAGATATCTCATTAGAATTCTCCGGTGTTTTTATAACACTATTAGATTCTACTTTGAGTAATGCGAATGTATAATTACTCTCCAAGCTTAGCAAAAGAATCGTGATGAAATCGATCAGAAACGAAGATGCCATGTTCATCATTAATTAATCATAGCTAACGATCGGAAGCTGACGAACAATTGAAATAAAGTTCAAATACACACACACACACACACACACACACACACACACATATATATATATATATATATATATATATATATATATATATATATATACATGTATATATATGAAAAAATATAGTCTTAAGATGTGCTATATTTATGGGATAAAGTGCTCAGTGTCAGAGATAGGGCGTGTGTAAATATAAAAGTGAATTATTCCAGTATCATTCATTCAAGATGGTCTTCGCCCTCTCTAACCTTCTAACTTCTTGTCCTGGAATAACAATCACGTACGATTTCATTTTCAAGTATTTTATTCACTGCTCTTTGGACTGTTATAGCTGAAACTCCTCTCTCACATGACAAACGCCTTATGGACTGAGTTGGGTCTTTTCTAATTGATCTCATCAGCTCTAGACATGATGATCCCTCTTCCTGCTGTGATCTCCTGATTTAGTTTTCCTCTCTATAGTTCCCTGTTTTAAAAATTCCCTGTTCTCTTGATGGTTCTTGAATGGACTTTGAAGATGAAAGCAAGAGTATGCATGCCTGTACCATCACTGATGGCCTGAATTATCTTTTTCTTCTCACCATTGCTCAGTTGAAAAGATATAGTGGAGCTGACACAGGTGTTCTATTTCTAGCTGAATAACTCAAAGGTTTTTTTCAGTGATTCTTACGAGAAATGGTGTCAAGATGGCGAAACGTCTTATATGAAAATCTGGGAAAAAAAGAAAGTAAATTAGTTTATTGTTTTTTTTCTTTAGATATTAAACATTTTGTGGGGTGGATAATTATGTTGTTACACGATGTGGACAATTTTTCTGATACACTCAGTATCTTCAAAATATCGTTCAAATTGATTTAAATGTAGGTAGCTTCTTGTGCTTTTCCAGAAATTAAAAGATTCCCCAAACGCAAGAGTCAAATCAGACCAACAATAAAATAGCGCTCTCTTTCCAACACTAACAGAGTCTAAAAGTGTTGTTGGTGATTAATTATTTACAACAATAGAACTACGTTCATGAATTCCAACAATGCTACAGACACAATATCTACTCATTATTATCCCTCATTTTCAGTATTAAAAAGGAAGTTCATCTCAGAGGGTGTCCTCCTGAGAACGATTGTTTTACCGAACATTCTCCCTCGAGGATATTTTCCGCGCACTACGATCTTAACCTCTTCAATTCAGGATCTATCGTTATCAACCCAATATATTTTCATTATCCAGACATTAAAAATATAAAAAAAAACTAATTCATTTCCTTCTTAACAGTAACCTTCTAACGTGAGTGGCTCTTGAGTCTTCATTTTGTTAAAGATTGATATGAAAAATTATGCTGAAGAAAAAAGTGGGTTTTATTTGATGATGAATAAATGTTTTAGTTGCTAAACCTACAACGATTAGCTGAATGTTGATCGGGAATTTTCACTGTATAATATTTGATCTCGTTGTTTAAATTCTCAGCAATAAATAAAATATATTGGCAAGAAACAAGGTTATGTGGCCAAATAAATATTTGTTGTGAAAAATAATTTATTTTTCCATTCTTAGTCTACAAACTTATTGATGGACACACATCAGCGCACGCACATACATCAATGGATGTATATGTAGGTATATATGTAGGTATATACCATTTACGTAAGTGCATTTTTTGCTTTTCTATGAAAGAATTATTAATTCAGCTTAGTGAAACATTCCGTTAAAATTAATGAAACATAACAATTTCTGTGTGTTAAAGTCGATAATAATAAAGTCTGCAAAATAAAAAAGAAAGTGTTTCACTTGAGTTTCCAGGAATCTCCAAACTTGGTACATATTGGATTTCCCACCACCATTTCCTTTGCTATTATTCTGCATGGAGGCCCAAAACAATTTCGAACGTTCAGTCGATATGCAATCGATCGATCATACTGAAATCCAACCAATATTACACGCAGTCTTGACTGAGGTCTTCGGGTGGATGACGGTTGAGTGGAAATGAAATCGTTGAGAGATTCGAGCCGGAGACAACAAAGTACTTATTTGATTTTCGACCAATTCCTTCAGACAGATCGACATCAAACCGAAATAGGAAAATTATTAATATCCCTATGTAAAGAATCGTTGGCAGTTGTTTCTATGTCAACATTGGAATTCCCTAAAAAATGGCCCGCGGAATTTGTAAAAAGAAGCAGAAAATCGACACACACTCTCATCGAAATAAACAAGTGAAAATCAGAATTTAGACTCTATTTGTATGTGAGAGCAGAGCAAAAGTCACGGAGAGTATTGATGTATGATCGCTTATTTATTTCTCGTGCATATACGCATGAATCTATCGATATATCTATTCCAGTCTGCTCATATCTATCTATCTATCTATCTAACTAACTATCTATCTATTTGTGCCAATATGTTCATATCTATCTATCTATCTAGCTATCCTAGTTTGTTAATATCGACCTATCCATCGCAGTCTGTTCATATATATATATATATATATATATATATATATATATATATATATATATATATATATATATATATATATGTATATATTTCATCTTTGACGGTGTATATATTTGTTTCATGTTTGCATAACCACTCTGAGGATGGCAAATGTGAGCCGAAATCTTATGACCAATTTAATAAAAAAGATCCAAATTTTGGAAAATTTTTGTCTTTTTGTTCATCAGAAATTAAAGCAAATATTCGACAATTAGAACGGCTATTGATGAAACATAATAGACATTGTCTGTTAAATTTAATATTTAATAATATATCTTTAAATAATGATCTGCTGCTCCAGCACACTAAATTCAAATTATCTATCTATCTCTCTATCTCTCTCTCTCTCTCTCTCTCTCTATATATATATATATATATATATATATATATATATAGAGAGAGAGAGAGAGAAGAGAGAGGCAACAATCGTTCTTTCATGCACATTTCATTGAAAACGACAGACATGGTCCTTTTATTTAGTTTTTTTTTTATACAATTTCTCAATAATACAATTTCTTTAATAATTTGTTTCTTTTCGGATGATAAATTATATAAAAACTGTCCGAATGTTTTTTTTATCCGAGCACTTTCGACTAGACATTTAGCCATTTCCAATGATTATATTTTAACTGTTAAAATAAGAAATAGTTTCTTGTATGTATATTTTTATAAAATGTTTTCATTTTTTTTTTCAAAACACGGTCAAGATATTATGTCCATGTTCAAAGTTAATATTATTAAGTGTTGGTTTGAATGTTTTAGCCTTTTTTTGCATGTAGATGATTCTATTTTATTAGTGTTGTCTACAAGTATGTTACGAATAGTGTCCGGTAGGTCTCCATTATATAAATTAGATCTAATTGAGCTATTGTGAGTCTTCGTGTTAAACATGTTGTAGTGTGGCCTATATAATTATTTACGAAAGTTGATTGTTGAGGAATACAATTACTGAATGGGAATTTGAATTTGTAAATAATATTTGCCCTATTTAATTTTGTTCTAGGAGATGAATTATTATTTTTAACTATAAGGTTAGAGGTTTTAAATTTTTTGGCACGCACACACATTCATACACAACAAATACGAAAAATCACACACCCGAAACGAAAGGCGCCCCGCAACCACCAGAAAACTGACATCACTAACCACCTAACGAGGGAGGGGATGGGGAATTAAACAAAAGAAAAAATAGGGGCAGAAATAAAAGGGACCAATGAGCATGCAAACCCTAGCTAAGTTAACTAGATAAAAGGAAAACTAAAGGTGCAAAATCAAAAGCCTAAACTAACCTAATATCGGGATGGGTTGCCTCTGTTCAACCCTGTTAGGACAAAATCCTGTACCTAACCGACATCCAAGTGCCACTCTAGGCCAGCCCCTTTCACTCTACACATTCGCGCAAGATTTACCCACTTTTTACCAAATTCTGATGAAGGGAGCCGCCGCCTTTCCGTCCCAATCTTGACTTTAAGTTGATGCTTAAAGAACAAGATTAGTTGGGAAGAGGTGAACCTCTCGCCTTCATAGAATCCCTTCTGTCGCGTCGTCCAAATCACGACTCTCATAACACCTAGAAAGCAACAGAACACATAGTTTTCAGCCTTCGTCAATTGCGGCACCACATTGCTACAAACAGAACTGGCTTCCAGGACAAAAAACTTTCCCTGCAGCATGCGAACCATGAGGCCTTCAACAAACTTGCACAACGGCACTACCGCCTTGCACTGAAAAAAGGCGTGACCATTGGTCTCGACTTCCCCAGTACAGGGACGACAGTTTGGATATTTCCCCAAGCCTGCTGAACAAAGTCTCTTGCCGACCCAGAGGGCCCCACGAATCATCAGCCAGGTGAGTGATGCCTCATCATTATTGAGACATTCCAACCCAGGCGCTCAAGGCCATATCGAGCGAGCCTCCTGCTTCGTAAGACCGAGCTCGCCAATGAGATCATCTTGAACGGGCCCCTAACTAACAATTGATACAATGCCTTACGAGACAACGCCTGGGCGTCGGAGAGGCCATCCGACGTCCGCAAGAGGAGTTTCAAAGCACGACGACATTCGCGGTAGAAGGAGCACTCGGCTCGGTGTGTACGGCCGGCCTCCCCCTCACACGAATGCACACTTCTCAGGGATGGGAAATGTTTTCGGACATCTTCTTTCGAAAGGTACCCACCTCATCCGAACCGTGACACATTCGGTCTAGAAAGGTAATGCGAAGCATATATTGACGAATGTCAATGCTAGGCATACCCAGACCGCCCTCAGAGGGATGAAGGCAACAGATCTCGCGAGATACCATATGGGCCTTGCCTCTCCACAAGAAAAAGAACAAGGTCCAAACTAATAACATTAGTCTGGCATACGGGAGTGGAAGCACAGAGAGTCGGTACAGGTGAATCGGATAGATGTGTGAAACACATACTTCCGCCCTTCCCTTCAGGAAAAGTCTCCTCCGAGTATCCGTCCAGAGGAAAGGTCTGGGAAGAGAAACTCCCTTCCACGCACCCAACCGCAAGCCAACAGACTTATCGCGGTTGATCTTGGCCCCTGTCACCATCTCATACCCACTGATCTCCTTGCTGACTTCGTCAATCTCGGCTCTGCTCTACACAAGAATCGTAACGTCGTCAGCATAGGCAAAATACCTGGCTGAGGTGGTAGCCCCAGGCAGGGAAATTCCGCGCAGGACCGGATTCGCCTTTAACTTGAGAAGGAAAGGTTCCAACGCAAGAACGTAAAGCAGAGGCGAGAGCGGACAACCTTGACGAATGGAGCGAGACAATACGAAAGGCTTCGATCCTACCCCATTCACTTCCACCAGCCCACCGGGGGCCGCATACAAAAGTCGGATCCAGGAGCGAAAGTCGGCTCCGAAACCGGCCGCCGAAAGGACAGCCTCCAGAAATCGATGGTCAACCCTATCGAAGGCCTTGGACTGATCTAATTTAATCAGCGCGGCTTCACTGTCGACTTGTTCTAAGATCAAGCGTACGATATGAAGGTTATCCTGAATAGTCCTGCCCTTCACCGCACAAGTCTGTTCAGGGCCAATCAGACTAGACAGGACAAGCTGCAAACGGTTGGCTAAGATCTTCGCCAAAATCTTTAAGTCAGTATTTAACATCGTTAAAGGGCAAAAGTTCCCTAACCCATCCCCACCGTCCTTGTCCTTACGCAGCAACTTGATCACACCCCTGGTGAAGCGTTGAGATAAAGACCCCTGCTTCATCCAGTGGTTGAAAATCAGTTCAACAAAGGAACAAAAACGTGCGACAACCTCAAGTAAACTTCGTAGGGAAGACCATCTAATCCCGGAGACTTATCCAGGCCAACCTGCTTCAGCGCTTCCCAGATTTCCGACTCTGTAATGGCACCCTCGCACCTAGCCACTTCAGCTGCCTTGAGGCAGGGTAAGTCAGCTAAATAGGCGTCGAACTAAGCAGAGCTCAGACCGGGCTCCCTGGTGAAAAGATCCTGAAAGTAATCCCGAAACACCTCACATATGCCCGCGTTTGTAGTCACGGTCCGCTTATCCGGCAATGTGACGCACGCTATATGTCGCCTAGACGCGTTTCGATTCTCCTCTGCACGCAGTTCAGCGGCCATATTCGTTGCCTCAGAAGACCTAGCCCTAACTACCAGAGCTTGATCGTTCTTGATAAGCAAGGAGAACAAATCTGCCTTAGCTAAAGCTATTTCCCCACCAACACGGGATCAACTTATCTTCTAAAGCCGTTTGCGCCGCTAATCTATCTAGATTGAGTCGACGACTAAAATCGGCAGCAAACGTTCGAATTTTAGATTTTAAATTGCCCCACCAGGCATTTCCCACAACCGCTCCCGTCAATTCCTTTTGTATCATTAGTAACAGCTGGTCCCGGAAACACTGCTCACCAAAAAGTGAACAGTTCAATTTCCAGTAGCCAGCCAATCTAACCTTAGGCTTATCTAAGTTTACACGGACCCGGACAAGCCTATGATCCGTATAAACTATATAATGGAAACTTGGACACCCTAAGAGCCCTACATCCCAGGAGCCGAGTTGCCACTAGTTGTCCAAGTCCATGCTACCTCCCGAGGGTGTTCATTCCGGAACTTATCGACAAGATCAAACCCATCGATAAAGTCCCGAAATGGTTTCACCACCGGGTTGTTAGTACCTTGATTTTGCCCTATACGATCTATATCGGGGTCAAGGACGGCATTTCAATCCCCCGCTAAAATTACCCGACGAGACGTCGTCAAGAACGGCGCGATCTGCCGAAACAAAGCAGGCCGCTCGGATTGGGTATTGGGCGCATAAACCCCAATGAGACGTAGAACCTTATCCTTTATGGTAACATCCAGCACCCAAAGTCTTCCCGCCGGATCCGCGAAGACAAGGGTACATGCAGCCTTCAAAGACCTGCTCACTAGCCAAGAGTCACCCCTCGAACGACCATCAAAACATGCTGAATAAAGGGCGAACCCCTTAGACAGTATGTCTTCACGATCATGAGAAGAAAACCGGATCTCTTGCACACAACATACATTGACCCCGAGGCGCTGAAGGTCACGAGAGAGCCTCGCCCTGCGAGACTCGGACCTCAGGCCCCGGGCATTCAAACTAGCTAACCAGAGTGCCATTGTGAAACCGATTAGGATTGTCCTTCAGGATAGAACATGGCTGGGGAGAGGACACCCACAGCTTGTCCCATTGAACCAGACATCATCTCAGTATCGAGCGTATCCTCCAGAGACAAGCCGCCGATGTCCGCAGAATGTTAGCTTTAGTGCCCTATAAAGGCACTTTCAAGGACGCCTTTGCCTCCTCTATCAGGCCCCAAATCTCCCGCGTACCCGGGCCAGATCTCACAACGGTCAGCAATCTTCGGGCCTTTTGAAAATTTTCCGGCACTCCCACATCCACGCCTTTGATGTGTCGGAAATTCCAGGGAACTTTTAGTGGTTTCGGGTTTTTAGTTTGCCCGAAGACCTTTTCCGCCTGTTCCCGGGATACTTAATTTATACACCGAATTAATGATAATATCAATAGTTTCGGAGACGGGAACATTAGTAAATAAATTCTCTACATCAAGTGACGCAAGATAGCCGTGGTTTGTTTTTAATTTTGTCCTTTTAAGTATTTGGAGGAATTCATGGGTAGATTAAATACTATAGTTAATAGAAAGATATGGGACAATAATATCCTTGAGAAATTTTGATAGTTGGTATAAGCATGTTGGAATCTGAGAAATAATAGGTCGTATATATATGAAGTTGTCTATTTTTATCCCGGTATGTTCATATCTATCTATCCATGTAAGTATATATATATATATATATATATATATATATATATATATATATATATATATATATATAAAACGAAAAATCTTGTTAAACCGTATGGATAATCCCAAGGTGGATGTAATCCTGAGAGCTCAATGTTAATTCAGAACTAATAATTTAAAGAAAACAAACCACTTTAAGGTTCCATTGTAATAGTTTATTTCACCAGGGACTTTTAATTTTCCTGGATCCTCAGGCATCACTTTCCAAAAGTTACATATATATATATATATATATATATATATATATATATATATATATATATATATATCACTTTCAAAAAAGTGATATATATATATGTGTGTGTGTCTGTATATATGTGCGCGTGTATGTGTGCTCATACCTGTCTCATACTCTGTTTATATCAATCTATCTATTGTTAAATTCGATAAAAATTACAGGAAATATGTTCGACAACTTGGACGATATTTGCTGTCCTTTTCTTCTGAACTTAACGGGACGTATGTTTGTCTTTATATAGAAGATACTCAAACCCTTTCCGGATCTTGCAGCACTCAATCATCCGTTTGCCGCATAAAACACACACGCACACACATGCACGCACACATATATGTATGTATGTATGTATGTGTGTGTGTGTCTTTGTGTCTAGGAATACATTTAAATGCTAATCCATGAAGACACAATATATATGTGAAAATTTTGAAAACTTTACACCATAACAAACAGATCAAATCCGAAACAAATTTTCTTCTTCTCGACTAATATCTACAAAATAGGAATCAATGATTTCGTATTCAAATGAAAACTATTTGCTCATTTTTAGTTGGGAAAGGCATGAAAGTAACTCCCTGTTTATTGAATATTCTCGATGAATATCTTGTTTGCTAATTAGAAAGATTAATGGAATATTCTTTTTGATATTTGTGGAAATTGGTGATGTGTTCTCGATATTTTCTCGATATGTTCTTCGATTCGTTTTGTCTTTCTGTTACTTTTCTTACTTTTGGTTTGGTCTTCGAATCAATGTCTTTTATTATTCTCTCCTATCACGCCTGGCATATGATTCGACTTTTCAGGCTTATTCTCTCTCTCCATTCTTGCATCGGTTTACATTTCATACTCCAAATCATTCACCTACACACACACATAGAGACACACGTTCATATACAACAGAAACGGATTGCATGTATTCTTTAGTTTTCTATATACACAAGGATACATGGCACGGTGGATAAAGGCATTGGTTAGATCCAGTGACAGGAATCAAAGAGTGTGAGTTCAATACCCTGTTAAGGCAGTGGAGAACTTTCAGAGGGAAATTAACAGGAGATAACTGACATCCATTAAACATGGCACGTGGAACTAGTACAGTCTACTCCAGTGAGCGAAATAAAGGGTTCCGTTCAACATTCCAACCACCTGAAGAAGGCCTGTGTGTACAACGGCCGAAACTTTCTAATAAATATGGCGACAAAGATGAGGACAATAGCCCGAATAATGTAAATAATACCTCATCTCAGAAATCTAGACAGATACAACACTGAGCACAGAATACTGGTTATGGTAATGTTAGAGGAAGCTTAGTTTCGATACCCTTCTCAAGATGCCATCCAAGGCTATATAACCCAATTTAGGAGAAGAAGCGGATTCATGCCTTTCCCAAGTGTATTAGCACGTAAGTAAATGTAATAGATTCGATTCATCAGTCAAAGCCGCTATCTATTACTCCATCGTGATATATAATGCAAATCGATATATATATATATATATATATATATATATATATATATATATATTTCCATTTGCATTATATTTTTTTCGCCTCGGATACTACCTGAATTTTACCATGTTATGAAGATGATTGAATGTACACTCGAAAGTACCTGCGTATTCCAGAAGTACATTATATAGCTTATAATTAAAAAAAAAGGATCATAATATTCATGGAGTGAATAGTAGGTTAATGCATCTTTAAAATTTTGTTATCAAAGCGATTTCGATATTTTATATCATTAAATTTACTAATTTACTTTTTGTAGGAATGATTCATCGAAATCGAAAAAAGTTTCTAAATTTTGACGTTTGTCATACTTCAGTAATCACGAGTTGATGAACGTGAAGAGAGAGAAATTCCGAAATAACCATCGATTTTTTTTTCTAGAAATTTTCATTCTATTTTTATATATGCTGAAAGAAATAAGAACATTGGAGTGTACTGGAGTAGGAATTGGCTCGTTAACTTTAACGCCTCAAAAACAAAACTACTCTCTATTACTCATCACAGAGAGCCATCCCTGACCACCCCCCCTCCCATTAGAATGTCTGACGTCCAAACTTCTCGAGAGTACCTTTTTACGACTACTCGCTCTCACATTGTCCACTGACCTAAGATGGAACAAAATACATTAAGTCAATAGCTTCGTCCACCGCAAGGAAAGTTGGCTCCCTGTGCCGCACCAGGAAATTTTTCTCGCCGGAATCGATCCTTCAAATCTACAAATAAACCATTCGCCCTTGCATGGAGTATTGCTGCCATATATGGTCCGGTGCCCCTTATGTTTGTCTGAAGGTTCTTGATAAAATCCAGAGACGGATATGCAATATAATTGGCCTTGATCTGGCATCTCGTCTGCAGTCGCTTCTCTCACAGACGTGCCGACTCCTCTTTTTTACAAATACTTTCATGGTAACTGCTCCCAGACTTCATGAATTTAAACGTTCTACTAGGCTGGCATCTCGCTCACACCTGTTCACTGTCGAAGCTGTGAAATGTAGCCGTCTCTTCTACGCCAATAGCGCCATATCTCGCACCTCTCACTTATGGAACTCCCTCCTCTTTTCCTGTTTCCCTGATAGCTATAATCTGTATTAAAATTTAGTGTCATTCGACGTCTCCAGATGCCTTGATCTCTCCCCTATCCTTCTCTTCATCCTTTCCTCTATCACTCCTATTTGCTTTCGCTCCAACTCTCTGTAACCCCTTGCGTGCTAGTGGCTTCCCACCTTTCTTGGGGTGAAAGGCTTAAAAAATATGAAGAAATAGATAGCATTTCTATAATATTTTTAATGACATATTCCGTACATTAGACATTCAGAGTGAATCATAAACTTTAAATTGAGAATTCAGTTCTTAATAAAAATGCAACCAAATATATAAAATATCTTTAATCTTTTTTTAGTGCTTAAAGGTGTAAGAAAATGTTCTGAATTTTATTCAGGAGAATTCAAGAGCGATGAATTATGCCACACAGTTTTTCATTTTTGTTTTGCTTTAGAAAAAAAACAGCAAATTTCTATGAAAAACGTCTAAAAAAAGCATCTTGATAGGAAAACTGTATTCGGCACATTTATGCAGATCACGGCTTCCTATCCATCTTTGTGGTATTGGAGAGAAGAGGTGGGGTCATTCATCATGGCAGTTAATCACGAAAAAAAGAGAAAACAGAACTGTTTTAAAAAAATGTTCACTTATTTGAGATGCAGGCCACTAATTCTTTTTCTTTGACTTGTGATTCTTCAGAACTTTTGCAATCCTCCTGGGGTGTTAAACATGGTGTGGCATGCATATTAGATGTACTAACAAACATGCGTTAAGTACTGAGTTTTCATTTTTATGTCTTTTCACTTGGGTTGAGCAGGAAAATATGCAAATAAAAGCCATGGCTGGTGACAAAAGAGAGAGAGAGAAAATATATTAATAATAGCTGGTTATGAAATCTCAGATATTACGGGTAGATTTTCGCAAATATATTTTTTGATTCCCTCTAAAGATTGAACAAAATTTAATAGAAGAACTTCTAGTAATAGGGAGAAAATAAACTAACCAGAACTCTATTTGAACACTGATTTTGTTTGAATCCTGTAACGTGGTAAGGGTTAGACATAGTACTGCGGAAAGAAGCAACATGTTCAAAACCTCACGTAAATCAAAATCTATTCTTAAAAAAAGAAGGTAGAATTGTTTAATATAGAGTTCATCTGCCTGAAAAGACGCCAGGTCTTAGTCTATGAACATTTCTGTGATCTTTGGCTTGTCTTTCCCATATTTCCGGTATGAGGAAATGTGCTAAAATTGTATTTTGTTATTTATCACGTCGGGAGGCAACCAATTAATGGAGTCCTTGAAAAGAGAGTGGAAATAGTTTGCTCTTCCTCACTCTCCAAGTTCCAATATAAGCGTGAGTTATCGGGAATATACTAACACATTAACAAGACGGGCCAGAATAACAAAAAAGAAATTAATTGCCAAAATACTTTCTATATGTAAACATCTTACATATAAAACCGAAATATGAAAAAAAAATGTCATATTAACACAGAGTCCATATATACCAGAGTAATTTAGGCACATGTAAAATGATCATGTGACCGAGTGGTTAGAACGTTCAATTTCTGACCATGAGACCCGCATTCGAAGCCCAGCATATTTTATAAATCAGGAAGGTGGCTTCCTGGGGTTATCGTTGTGGACGAGGCGTCCGGCAACTTTAGAAAGTGCTTGAAAACCATATAGCGAGTTAATCCAAGCCCTATGACTGAAATTGTGTAGACAGAACCCTTGATTGTGCAAGTACGAATTCACCGGCCATCGTGATCGAGGGTTTTAAGTGGACTGGCATTTCTTTCAGACTGTTGCTCACACTCGATAATGCGCTCACTCCCAGAAACTGTAACTAAGGCCCGCGCCGCATAGATTTAGTATAAAGCGCAGATGGAGATTTTGGGTGTTGAACAAACGCAAATTTGTCTGAGCAGGCGTCTACAACAGGGATTAGCTAAATGGGAATTCTCGAATACGAGCGGCCAGGCATCCTATTCATCCAAAAGGGCAAGGACTGCTTAACATAGACAAATAAAAAGAGGAACAAGTGCTGTTCTGTGGTACCGCTTCGGTTTTTCTTTAGAAAGAAGCGGTCTGGTTTCAGAAGTTGGATGCCAATTAACATCTGTGCAACCTCATCCTTGGTAGTCAATCAGCAACTGATTATGTTATCCACTTGCATTAACCAACAACTAGCTAATCTCACCAACTAGCGGGAGAATCAAACGAAACCGGTAAGAGACTAGTTTTTATGTAACTTTTTATTAAGCAATAAAAGGTTAAATGTAAACATGTCATCATTTTGTTTGTTTTTATGTCGTTCATGATCGGATGTAAAAATATGATGGTAAAAATTCTAGAAAAGAATGTGTGAGAAAATTAAAAAAACAATAAACATGGCAAATAGGTTAACGAGTAGGAAAATATTTGAGGAAGTTCGCTCTCAGAATGTAAAACAGACTGAAAATTACAGAATATTAAAAGATCGAAGACATGGCAATTCCCACACTGCAACCATTAAGTAAATATCCCAAAGATAGACTTGAAAGTAATGCAAAAAGATATTTTTATGTAATGCCTGAAATGTATCCTTTTGAATGTAGATCTACTTGAATTCGCACTGCTAGAATTTGATTCTTTCATGGAAATATTCACAGAGGACAAGGAATACAACGGTAGGGAATGAAATAATATTTTGCGTAGGACAGGAAAATTATAGGTCCCTTTCAAGTTGGTTACGAGATTCGCCATTTCTGTTCTTTGTGGTGAGAATATACGAAATAAGATTTGTATATGAAAGTCAATGTTTTCACAAGACGTAACAGCAAAGCAATTTTGATATTATTTATGAGGTATACTTAAAAATACATGGCAAATATGCAATATTATTTTTCATTAGATATGTTATTTGATGTAGTGTTTATTTATTAAGCCACTGGTAAAGTGTTAATCATATTGCAAATTAATTTGCAAATAATAATATGGAAAACTTAGAGTATATTTGGTAGAGTATAGATTTAAAGGGAAAATATGAAAAAAAAGAAAAAAGGAAATTATCCTAGCTGATGCGTTTTGTCCTCTAAGCAACTTTATCAAAGAAAATGTATGGATTTTATTTTGTGATAATTATTTATATTTTGTGATAAGTATTTATATTATTTTGTGATAAGTATTTATATTATTTTGTGATAAGTATTTATATACAAGAACACAAATGTTATTGTTTGTTCGACATTTTTTATATAGGAGTACTCATGAATATTCATCAGGCTGCCGGAAGATAAGTTCATGGACGTGGGGTGTTACAGTTTAATGCCTAATAAATGAAGGTGGGTAGAAGGTTTATATATATATATATATATATATATATATATATATATATATATGAACTTAGAATTTAAATATATATACATACATAAAAAATAACTCCTACTCACTTTCGATTATTGAACTGTATCAACCCACGTTGATGAACGTGCCTGACTTTTCATGAGAACCTCTATACTAAAAGATTTGAAAAATCAATAATAATATATTTATTGATATTTATTATTCATTTCCAATAACTAGGAACACACACATACATACATACACACACACACACATATATATATATGTGTGTGTGTGTGTGTGTGTGTGTGTGTGTGTGTGTGTGTGTGTGTGTGTGTGTGTGTGTGTGTATATATTGGAGATGTTATAGTTGTTTCAACGTAAGAAAAGTGTATATTTTAAAGAGAAGATATTTTTACAGAAAATGTTATGGAAAATAAAATATAATATATATTTAAAAAAATCAATTTCAGTTTCTCTCTTCTCAATTTGTCTGATGATCGCAAAAGCGTGAAACCCAGGATCACAAAATCATTCCATACAACTGAATATGTTAGCACTATCACTGATATTGAGCACTTTGCAATGAATACTGCGCATATAAAATACTACATATATTGAGTGATCAAGTAAAAACGGACACATAGCCCAGTTTATAAAAGCATTAATTAAGCGATCCAAAATGTAACTTGAACCAAAAAGTTGTAAGTTCAATAATTTGCCACCACAGAGTAAAAAAAAAACTTAAAGTGTTCAGTTACTAATATGAATTAACTGAAACTGATAAATCCAAAAAAGGTATGGTACGTGGAATTAGAATAATCTATCCGTGTGTACTAAAATAAAGGATTCGTTTCACCTCAAGAAGGCCAGTGTGTACAGTGTCGTAAATATGGCAATAAAGATGGGCACATAAGTCCGAACAATGTAAACAATGTAAATAGTTATAATACCTCATCTCAGTAACAAACACAGATGTAACATGATACTTGTAAAATAACTACAAAAGAATACTTGGGAAAATTAAAACTATATCAAATATGGCAAATAGGTTAACGAGTAGGAAAATATTTGAGGATGTTGGTTCTCCAAATGTAAATCAGACTGCAAATTGCAGAATATTAAGATCATTGGTTGAAAACATGACAATACCAACATTGCAACCTTTAAGTAAATATACCAAAGATGGACTTGGAATTAATGCAAAAAGACATTTTTATATAATGCCTGAAAGTTTACCTTTCGAATGTAGATCTACTTGAACTCGCACTGCTAGAGTTTGTATCTTTCATGGAAATATTCACATAGCACATCCTGACCAAATATCAATCTGATGGAACAAGTATGGTTCAATACGAAAAAGGGAGACAATGGAAAACAGTTTTAAGTAAAGATAACTTTTAGAAGTAATAATAAAGATTGCGACAAGTCACTTTGATACTGGAAATATAAAAAAAAGAATTTTGAAGATTATAAAATATCACTATTAACACGTAAAATATTAAAATATTATATTGAAGTCTATGGAATATATTTCCTACCAATATCATTTGAATTTAGTTATAAAATGAAAATAGGTCAATGAATTTGATCCGCAATAAACAAATATATATATATATATATATATATATATATATATATATATATATATATATATATATATATATATATATATATATATAAAATAGGAAATAACTCGTTAGGTAAATAATCCAAAGTTCTTTAGTATTTTTTTATTATTTTTAAAAATAGTGCTATATACAAAAGTAGAGCATAAATATAATTATTTATTTAAAAATATGATTCCAACACGCTACATATGAGTTCACAATTTTCAAAACAAGAGCCGAAAACTTCAATATATTTATTTGAATTAAATTGAATTAAAGTACTAAGCTCTGTTCCATCTTCAAGCGAAATTTTTTTGGAATAACTTATTTCTGAAATTTACGTGTTTTAGAAGCATATTCATTATTAAAATCAAAATTTCTATGGTAACGACTAGAGCAATTGTTTAAAGAAAAAGGGGCGTAAGGTGTTAATAATTTGTATTAATATCTCGGTTACATTCACAGATGTCAAGTCAGGGTAAGGTTGGGGTGCCTAAATTTAAAGCGGAAGAAGACATCGCCTAATCTGGTTAAGCGTCTATGGAGATTTATTTATTTTTTTTATTTTATTTTTTTCTGAAAGGGTTTTGTGCATATAAAAACTGTCGTAAATCTCTAACATTTGTTTTTTGACGATTCATAAAGCGTTATCTTTTTTGGTAGGGCATTTAAACTATTTATTAGGACTATGGATTTTAAAATTATTTTATTGTTTGTTTGTTTTTATGCTAATTATTCGATGCAAAAATTTGATGATGTCGGCAAAAAACCGTTAACTCATGTCTATTGTTTAATAGATTTTTATTATTTAGAAACTTAATAATGTGTAGTTTTTCATGTAGGCATAAAGGGCATGGTCATCCCAAGTTTTACAAGTTCTAGTTTAAATAATAATTCTCAATCAGTGTTAACCATCAATCTGACGGAAACAAATTACATTTTCATTAGTTTGGCCATCAATCAGTGCGTTTTTGTCAAGGATATTTACTCGCAATTTCTATATGTGGCTGCTTTATTCTTGTGGTGTGAACATAACTTACAAGTTATATTGATAATTTAAAATAACAAACTGCAAAGTTTTCCGTGTGATTGGAGACAACATTTATGTTCAATCGAAGTTACTATCAGAAAAACATCGTAAAAAATGGACTGAAAATTGCCGAGATGTTTTCGATGGATATAAAATTTTATCGACTATGAATAAACGATCCCACTAACTCAGTAAGTCACTGTTTTTTTTCTTGTTTTATTATTTTACTCTTTACTTTTTCTCTTTTTTTTCGGGGGAAAGCGAGAGAGAGAAATGGAATAAATCAGTCTAGCAATATGACAGCTGTTACAGGAAGAGAGAGCAATATCTGTTTTGATTTTCTTTTCTTTCAGGGCCTGTTTTAGTGAAATCTCTAGTATGGGTTCACGTTTTTTCCATTTAAAAATCATTGATTTTTTTTTCGGATGAATTCATAGGAAATGAACTATTGGCAGATTCATTATATAATAATAACAAGATACATTTTATATTTGTTTTGTCTAAAATATGATTTCTCGTTCTAAATTGTGCATTTGTTATCCTAAATTATAACAAATCACTTATTCCTTGATATAAACTCTATTCTTTTAAGTTAAAATAATTTACCCGCGATTTAACAGGAGCCTATTCTAATAGCTTAAAATATGTAATTAAATAGTTTGGTACATTATTTACATTATCGTACTATTGTCCTCATCTTTGTCGCCATATATATTTCAACGTTTCAGCCTTCATCAGGTGGTTGGAATATCGAACTGAACTTTTTATTTAGCTCACTGGGGAAGACTGTTCTAGTTCCACGTGCCATGTTCAATGGATGTCAGTTATCAGTTATCTCCTGTTAATTCCCCTCTCCAAGTTCTCCACTGACTTAACCGGGTATCGAACTCACTCTCTTTGGGTCCTGTCACTGGAACTGCAACAGTCTATCCCAATGAGCGAAATAAAGATTTCAGTTCGACATATGTGCCAATACCCTTGTGAAAGGTTTGAATCCTCTTCTTCTAAATAGCAGGACAGACGGGGTTCTATATATTTGGTCTAGGAGAATGACAATTCTGAAGTCAAACCCTGAGGAGGTTCTTTAATTTGGGGACATTTTTGGGAAACGGTCTCTGTTTTTGTGCTCTTCTACACAAAACTTTCATCACCATAATCAAATCCTATGTGTAGGTCACCTCACACTCGTAGGATGTGTTATCGCGGCGAAGTTCTCACTTCCCTCCGCCGCCTAGCCGTGCTTAGAACCATTAGTAGCCGCGGTCAGCGTCGATCTACGACGAGAGGGTGCACTATATATATATATATATATATATATGTGCGTGTGCGTGTGTGTGTGTGTGTGTGTGTGTGTTGTGAATAACTTTAGTATAACTGTAAAAGTACAATAGGTACACAAAGAAAGCTTACTTTAGCCGAGGTGTTTCGTCCTCTGAAGGACTTTATCAAGTCGAATATGAGGATTTTATTTCGTATCAAATATTTACAGACAGATGATTTTTTTCAAAATTTTTGGTATAAGGGTACTCATGAATATACCCAAAAATTTTCAAACTAATATTTTTGGTCTTCTATATAAGTAATTGTCACCCTTTCCCTTTGTTTTTATTCATATTCATATATATATATATATATATATATATATATATATATATATATATATATATGAATAAAAAAAATGTATGTATGAATGTATATATATATATATATATATATATCTGTGTGTGTTAGTGCAAAGAAAAAATAGGACGTTTTTAATGCATACTCATATGTAAATAGACGCTTCAGTAATAAAAAAAAGCTGAATCGGATCCTGGGGTCAGAGTGAAGCTGAGAAAACAGCAATTAAGAGGTGGTTCAAGATCCGGATGCGCAGTTTATCGTCATTCCCAGGACTATATATATATATATATATATATATATATATATATATATATATATATATATATATATATATATAGTCCATATTATAATTTATTATATTGGAATCTAAATCACGATGCAATTCACCAGACCTACAAATTCAAAAAATATATATATATATATATATATATATATATATATATATATATATATATATATAGTGCGAGGAGGAGACAATTAGTAACGTTTTTACTGTGGTATTGATTATTTCTTATTTTTCATTTCAATTTACTTCATGCTTTTTCATGAACAGCACAGGATTCCAGCCAGCATTGCTTAATTGATCAGTCTCTCAAATCACAATTGACAGATTATTTTCTATTGCTTAGACGGATTCGACACTCTGACATAAAACAGAATCCGATTTGAGGTTCTGTAAACTTGGTAGAAGTTGAAGGAACTTTAAAACAATTCGAAGTTTTATCACAAGTCAATTTACGTTTGGGTTTGTTTTGATGATAATATGCATGACGATTTCTGTTACACAATCGATATTTTATTGCGCACTTAATCGTTGTCTCTGAAAATTTATAGATGGCAAAATATTGTTGGTATTGCTAAAATAATCTAACCTAAGAGTTAGAGTTAATTAGCTGTAATTGTAAGATTATTTAAGAATTGATTGACACCTCCACTAGAATTTTGCTTGAGAAAATCATTAATTTATTTGCCCACTCTTAATTAGAATTTACCGAACGTCATCCGATAAAAAATTAGTTTCAATTTGCCATATACACCTTTGTGCAAATTAATTGAAACAAAACGAAGAAATTATGTTATTATTTACTTTTTTTCGAATTTTTCCAATGTACTTAGTATGTTCATTCCACGAAGTCGTTCCTTGCAGATTAACCACAGATTCTCGATTGGATTTAAATCAAGAGAGTTTCCGACCCAGTCTATAGTACTTTGATTTTCTCACCGGTAAGACTTGCCAGTGTGTTCGTCCAGTGTTACAATTTTCTTACGCTTCCTTGCAGACAAAGGCCATAGGACAACTTATCGGCAGTCGGGACTATAGCGTTTGGGCGTGATAAAAATCTGATGCAATCACAGATGACGCAATATTTTTCAAGGCCAAGCAAATTTCATCATAAGCCCCGAAAATAGATACATATTATTGAACACCACTGTAAACGACCTAATCGGATGAAAAAACAGAAATCGATTACATCCCGTCACTGCAGTGGGTCTAAAACTGACCGTATGGTGAAAGAAAGGAAACTAAATCGATTGTTTCAATTAATTAACATAAGGGCGTATTTTATATAAATTATTTGATAAACCGACGGTAGCTCTTTGTTTATCAAAAGAGATAAGTACTGCATTAAACATAATATCCAAACATTTCCATAGAAACTTTGAAGAAAATTATTGTAGAACAGTACATCGAATTTAACTGGGACATTCCCTATTTGGACAAATTAAAAATGTATTTATTTTTGTTACTTTAGTACAAGTTTGTATACTTCTAATATCTGAGGGAGAAAGTAGGATTTATTTCCTTCTGTAACGGGAGTGAGATATGGAAGACAGATTTATTCTTTTATTATGAGTATTATTATATCTGTGATATAATAAAACCGAGATTTACAGACAGAACAGAATGGCTGCAAGGAAAAGGAATAAGAAACACGCTTTGTTCTCAGAGAGACATTTATATATTATAAAACACCCACAAAACTAGATATACAAATGTACACGTTCCCCACACAAAAATCAATACATCATATATATCTACACAGCAAAGCAGATTATAAAGGGAAATAAGAAAAATGAAGAGTCATATATGTTTTTACATACTTTTGTAACTGGTGAAGCCATTTTAGGACTCCAGATTCAAAGGAGCCGGATTCAGCTACTATGCCCCAGGTGAAGACAAATAAGTTTGGGTTTTCCCAAATCCAGGACTGCGAACCGTAATTTCTTTTTATATCTGGGAAAAATAGATCCCTAAAAGGAAATTGCACTATTGACTTGTAAGCTGCCATGGAAGCCAGATTTACCCTCCGCCCGAGCCGTTTGGCCCAAGATATAAAACAAAAAGCAATCGCTTGGTTTCGATACTGTAAACAAACTGAAATTAACTGCTGATTTCGTCACTTTTTCGAATTACATCATTAAGCGGTCGTCACGTGAGCCACTGGACCTATTTCCACCAAAGAAAGAAAATCGCCTTCTGTATCGCTACACTTCCAATACGGGAATTAGGAAAACAGTTTTAAAAAACATCGTCTTTAATTTATTTGTCATTATGACCACAGATAAAGGAACAAGCAAAAAAAATGTCTGGACGTACTTCTCCACAATAAAATTCGTCATATCGCTCTCTTTTTGATTAATAGATTCTATTTTAACTCGAAGCTTTTTGGGGGATTACTTTTTCTCCGTATAATTATTATGGTCATAAATAAGACAGCTTTTCACTTCATTAATTTCTGTTTTGAAACAATTTAATTACAAACATTTATTTTTACGTCTTTTTCTACAGAATTCTCATGTAACTCATTACAGGTTTCTCACAACGAGAGTCAAAATATTAATTACAGAAAATACGTTTGAGTTAAATTGTATAACATTAATTTTATATCTAAATACTTACTTGCATCCCTCAGTGCGCTAAGAGACTTGCAAAATCTAGACAGAGATCAATCTTAAAAGGTTTTTGTTAAACATACAGACACCTCGTGAACTTTATACATTAAATAACCGAACGATTCCGAAAATGCCAATAACGTAAGCGTCATAAAATCCTGTTATCGTGGGAGCAATGACGATGACGATGACTCAGGTGATGACGCCTGTGTTCACAACCATTTAAACGAGTGACTGAAGGAAATATAGGCGGCGTCCAAGTTCAAATGTCCTCTGACATTAAAGCGAAGAAAATTATCGGCCTATTGGGGTATTAGGTTGCTATGCTCGTCGCCTATCCAATGTATTGTGTACATATCAAGTTTCATCCGGGTCTCATGATGCGACAAATTACCAGCTAGATTGTAAGCACATCCGTTGATATTTTGTAATCATTCGGGTATTAGAGATTTTAGCGTATCATAAAAGTAACAACCAACCAAGCGCAAAGATTGTTTTGGCATAAAATAGGTAGAAGGATTAAAATTGATATTTGTCACGAAATTCAATAGCAAGAACGGCTTTGATTTTAACAGTGGTCAATTATTGAGCTATTATATACGACAGGGATGGTCAGATATGCTTAATGCAGGATCCACATCCACATGCAGATATATGCGACCGGGAAAGAATCAAAGATATAGACGGTCTTTATTCTTATATTCATTTTTCGCAAATGTTTTAATATTTACCAATATATATGTAAATAAATTTAAATATGTGTAAATAAATTGTTTTATATTTACACATATATTTAGGTAATAATATTTATTCATATGTGTAGTTTTAAAACTATTAATTTGTCTTACCTGCAATAGTTGAATAGCCAACCGCACTTATTATTGACGAATATAAAAATTGTAAGATACACAAAGAAAGAACAAAGGACTAAATACAATAAAGAAGTGGCTGTAGATTCTCAGATAAGGAAACAGGTCAAGTTGCAATTAGAAAGATCAATTAATTTTATAAAAATTAATATTTCTGAAGATTGCATAAAACTTAGTTGTGATATGTAGAACATGAAAGGTTATTAATGGTATATATATATATATATATATATATATATATATATATATATATATATATATATATATATATATATATATTTTCTCTGAACGGGAGATAATACCTCACGGGAAAAATCTGACCGATGCCAAATGCATTGCGTTTCAATCCTAGCATGAGACAATCAATTATCTAGACACACTAATGAGCTGTGATACACAAACCGTTTGTCTATTATGACTATAAATCTCCTCCCACTAGGGCAACATGTGACAAAGGTCGGTTGTTTATTTAGGGCTTACCTTAGGGCAGTGGGGCTCTAAAAATATGCCCTAAGCGGGTTCAGGGATTACACCGAAACAGACTCCGCCCTTCAGCGTATCCTTTGGCGTAGCCTCCTTCGGGTTCCTCTCCGATCCGTAGACAGAGGTTGAACCGAACACTCGCTCAGAAAGTATATGTATATATACATATATATATATATATATATATATATATATATTCTGAGATGAAGTATTATGTACGCAATTTAAATTATTCGGACTATTGTCCTCATCTTGTCGCCATATTTATTACAATCTGGAATTAATCAACTTACCAAAACCAAAACGTCAGTGTTCATAAAATCCGAATATATATATATATATATATATATATATATATATATATATATATATATATATATATTATATATATTATATTATATTACAACTAAATACGTGAATGTTTATGTATGTTTCATGCATTTAACATACAAATAAAGTAAAAATAAATCCATCTTTGATAATGGCTAAAAGTATAACCGAGACTGCTCGGATAGACAAAACATTTTGATAATTTCTATTTAATTTATGACCAGAAAAGAAGAATAAAAATATAAAACATAACTGTAATAGATTGCCAGTTGTATTTAATGAAACATATGTAAAAGGGTTGTTGCTCAAATACACAAATCATCTATCTATATTTATATTTATTTACACACACACACATATATACATATATATATATATATATATATATATATATATATATATATCGTCGGCATCCGTCCGTCTCGAGAGACGATGGAGTAGCACGGTGCGCTCCGAGCCTGGGCGGAATATATGGAGAACTAGGGCTGCCCAGACGTCTAGTTCCCACTTCTCGGCCTTGAGTCCAAAGGAGAGGATAAACCAATACAGTTTGGTACTAGTGCGGCTGCAGGAGTTGCCGGAAGATAGCCCCAAGTTCCATCCATCCGCCTTCTCGTCCACTCCCCGGTTTGAATTCAGAGTTGTCCTTCTCCTAGACCAGTTATATATATATATATATATATATATATATATATATATATATATATATATATATATAAAAAAATCCAACTACTGAGAAAAATATATGCAACCTAAAAAAAAAAATGGGGTATAAATTCTTTGATTCTTGGCAAATATGGGGACTCATACATAAATAATTCCTATCTAAATTTCTGGGATGAAGAGGTATCATTATTTACATATTTTGTTATCAAATTGTTTGGACCTTTGTTCCATCCGACATTCTCAGAACATCAGCCACGTTTCAGAGTCAATACGTCCCATCAAGTCTCCAGCACCTTCCTCAGTATCCTTCCAAGCCCTAGTAACGACGTGTTCTATAGAGTTTCAATACACTCTAGAATTTCGAAGACATCAATTCTAGTGCTTTAGGCACAGATGCAAGGACATATACTATTTTGGGTAATGTTGTAAATATAATCTCCTATATCTTTCTCAACACTTGGATAAAGTCCTAGTCTTTCTCTAAATTACTACTCTTATTAGTAGAGTTCGTATTTTGTTACTACTATTATTTCTAATATTTTAATGTTTTCTCTTCGAACAGTTAATGCACTCGAAATAAGAAACTGTTGTCTGCGCGGAGGCGAATTCCGAAGAAAATATATTTTTCAACAGCAAAAATGAATGACTACAGCAAAGTTGAATGGAAGGAGAAATCAGGGGGCATGAGCTAAAACTAGAATTAATGTCTCCCTTCTGGGAGAATGAAGATAAGGAGATTAAAAAAAGTACATGATGTGTTTTAAAATATTTTTTCGTTCAGAAATGATGCTCTCTCTCTCTCTCTCTCTCTCTCTCTCTCTCTCTCTCTCTCTCTCTCTCTCTCTCAGCTCTTATCTCTCACAGAACGCAGACTTAAATGTTGTTGTTGTTGACGTTGCTATTATTATTCACATTATTCTCATTTTTTTTATTTCCTTTGATTTCTGGCGTTTACACATTTCTTTCCGGGTCCCGCCCAGGGACCTAAGGTTAGAAATGGTATCATGACACTTTCCACTGACAAAAAAAATATTTTACATCCCTTCGTAAGGTGTGGGCTGTACTTGTGAGAACATTTTTTTGTATTTCTTTGAGGCATGGACTTCCAGGAATCCCTTCAATTAGTCTACTGGGATCTTTTCCAACCAATCCGAGGGCTCCAAATACAACAGGGATTGTTGATGTTCCCATGTGTCACATTTTTGAGATTTCTAATTCAAGATCCTTGTATTTTGACAGCTTTTTGAATATCTTCAAAGATACATTGTAGTCTGCAGGGACTGCCATATCAATGAAGAGGCATTATTATTATTATTATTATTATTATTATTATTATTATTCTCTCCACGTTTTTGCAGGAATACCTGCTTGCTTTCACATAAATTACATCTATACTTTCCTAGGCTCCGAGATATTCCAGCTGATTTTAATAATATTGTGTGGTCATACATATATAGCCTCGTATAACAATGAGAAAAAATGAGACTAGGGAAAAAATGAGTTAATCTTGAAACCTGGAATAAACCCGATATTTTTGCTTGTAATCCGATAAGATGCAAAAGTGAGCAACACGTCTACCGTTTCCCTCTACCCGGCGTGGTTTATGAATGAGCAATGTATTTCCTTAAGTACAAAACATTGTTGAAGGTCTGAGGAGGCAACGACGAAAATAAATAACATGACGTTGGTTAAATGTTGTTTGACGTAGCTTAGCTGAAGAAAAGAAAGAAAGGATTTCTGGGAAGAACTGATAAAAGGTTGATTAATTAGAAAAAAAAAGCAATCGCCTGTTGAATCGTTATCTGGCCGCGGGCCTCTCGGAAATGAAAATAATCATTGGCTGTGCACTGTAGGTTTGTGATTAATGAGCATTGGTGAGCTGATCGGCTGAAAACAGATTATCATCCGGTTTTCAATGCGTGTGTTTCGCTCTTTGTTGTCGTAAATCCGATTCTCCAAATAACAACTCGAGAAGGTCTACGAAAACAGAAATAAATGTTTTCAAAGTCGCCAAACTTAATGGACTAGAGGGAATCTCCATCATGTCCATCTTTTGTAGAAAGAAACTCCCTTAGCGACATTGACCAAACTGTATATTGTAAAAATGCCTAATAGTTTTAGAAAGGAAATTATTCATCTACACACTATCGTTGTCTTTGAAAATAAACTTCTTTACGGCTGGTACTTGCTCTTCCTTCCGGCGTTGTATCTTTTAAGCTATTGTCAACAGACCGATCGATTCAGCACTTGCAAAACTCCTCTGTATACAATGGAAAATGGTAACACATCAAAAGCAAATGGCAACATTGTGAGTGGCTTGTCGGAATTTGGAGAGTGCTATAGTAATACAGGTTTTCATACCCCTCTTTGTTTAAGTTCCAGAAGTATGAGTTGCCCGTCGATCGACAGATATTGTTTTCTCTATCAACGTACAAAGTCCACCAAGCAAAAATCCAGGCTTGGATAGGGTAATAGAAGAAAGATCCATGGCTATCCATTTTTTTTTAATTTTTTATTGACGAGTAAAGTTGCTGATGCTATCACATAGATGCTGTTTTTTTTTAATTTTGTTCTTCTTCTGGAATATACTTCTTCCAAACATTTTCTATGAGATATCTTATAATCAGGAACACAATTGCCATTGCTAAATTCCACAATTGTTTAGCAGCCAGATTTAAATACGTGATACATTTTCCATTATAATTCCATTAACAGGATCAAATCTGGACTGGAGTAATATATTTGTATTTAAAAACCAGTAAGAATTTCCCACCGCCAACACGTGGCTTCCTTCTGCCTTTTCTAGAAATATTTACATGGCAGCTTTTTCTAATGACTTCTCCTTGGTATCTCGTTTGAATGAATGCAAGCGTACTACTAGATTGGCTGTTAGGTTTCATCGTTTTACTATTGAAATTGCAAGATTTAATTCTTCTATTCTAATACTTTCTTTTGTCGCACTTCTCGCCTGTGAAACCCCCTTCCGATTTCTTCCTTCCCTGTCAACTACAATCTTCAAAAATGTAAATGCAACATCAATCGGCATTTTCTGTCTTCATGAATACTGTTATTTGACTGTCTTTTCTCGTCGCTAAGTCTTCACATTTTTCCCCTCCCAGTAACTCATTGCCTCTTAGTGACACTATTGCCCTGTTTAATGTGAAATGAGTTTTACAAAAATTACCATTTTTTTTCTCTTCAACAGCTTCTAGTCTGGATTTTTATCATTTCTTTGCAACTGATCTCTGCGCAATTTAAGAGGGTTGCCGTTTTTGCTCAGCCATATCTGCCTTTATACGGTATCTCAAAGAATTCAGCTGTTTCAGGATTTCCATCTTCATTTCTGTGTCTGCACAGACAATTTCTATTCTGTTCAGTCTTCAACTTCATTAACATTAATACTAGCAGGAGGAGGAGGGTTATTAAGATGAAGACGGGGAGGAAGGCTAGTAGCAGTAGGAGGAATGATAGTAATGAGGGAAGGAGGAATTAATTAATTAATTCCCCTCTTTGTCCACCTTGAGGACACATGGCAGAGTGGATAAAGGCGTTAGTTAGATCCAGTGAAAGGAACCAAAGAGTGTGAGTTCAATACCTGGTTAAGGCAGTGGAGAAATTTCCTAGTGGAATTAACAGGAGATAACTGACATCCATTAAACATGGCACGTGGAACTAGAACAGTCTACTCCAGTGAGCGAAATACAGGGTTCAGTTCGACATTCCAACCACCTAAAGAATACCAGAGCGTACAACGGCCGAAACGTTGTGATAAACATGGCGACAAAGATGAAGACTGTAGTCCGAATAATGTAAATAGTGTACATAATACCTCAGCTCAGAAATATAGACAGATACAGAAGTAGATTCGTTATTGCTATAATGCTTGTAATCACAGTATCCATGTCAATAAAGGAATCCTTAACAAATACAGTCATTGATTTAAATTTGGTGTTCGTACTTAAGATATCACGTAATATTTGTCGAGGTCATTGCTTTAGTAGCAGTAGTTAAACTGATGACATTACCCTAAAGGAAAGTTTGCAACCTAATCAGCAAATGGATATACGGTGCTTGCACACCCTTATATTACCGAAGAATATGATTTTTATGTTCGCTTTTATGTCACAATGTCGTCCCTTTGAGCTGTCTATCATTCAAAGGCTTGTGGTTAGTTTATGACTTATGTGGGTATACGACGTTGATGGCATAATCTTTCTTAGTGGATAATTTGATGTTATCCTCTCGGAGAACGAATCTTTCTGCTCGTTGACTTATTGACATTTATGGTGATATTAGATTGCAAACGACTATATTTTTTCATTAATATTCCCATATAGAATAAAAATGGAGGAACACAACGAACATTCTGTTATATGTCTTCTCTTATATCTTCTACTGTTTGTGTGTGAGCCTGTTGCAATATGTCTATCTACGAAGAACGCTCTCATATTGATATCGCCAAATTATTTCCGCAGAGAGGACAATAGACACAAGAATAACACCTTGAAACAAAGAAAACAGTCAACTACAAAATATTATCTTCCTGCTATTATCTCAATTACCTATCATTTTCGAGGTGCTTGTGTTCATAGTTTTGCGAGAATGTCCTAATGTCTGATTTTTGCTATCCTTCTTCTCTTGGTGATCTCCACATCTTATCCTCTATACTTTTTAGTAAATATTTCCTTTTTATTATCCCTATGTCCAGTCCCTTTTCTTCCCTCCGTTTCCATAAGATCGCTAGACTCGAGAATTCTCTAGATGAGGAATGAAATAGAAACATTGGGTACTGTAAGTAACCCCCTACAAAAAGAAATATATTTCGGCTTTAAGTAACACACATAGGATCGATAAACCAAGAAAAAAAAACAAATTAATTAATAATCAGTTACTCATCAGTTTCCTTATCCTCGTTGTCTGTCTTTCATCTGAGTATCGAATTTTCCAAGTCATCTCATCTCACTATATTACCCAAAGATTTCAGCTGACTCTGCCTGATTTGATGTATAATTGTCGTTCTTTGTATTTACTTTAAAACTTTCTCGTTGCTTACATGTTCCATCCATGGTATTCTCAGTATCATTCTGTAGAGAAAATACAAATATCTGCTGTTCATTGTCCGAAACCTTGAGCAAAGTCCGATGAATGTCAATATATGTAATGTTTTCCCCGTGCTTTCAGATTATCCTATATATATATATATATATATATATATATATATAAGAGAATGTCTGTGTGATACCTTTTCAATCGAGATCCATGCAAACGATTTTCACCGAACTTGGCACATACATTGTACAATGTAAGAAATAGGATTTTAGCGTAAAAAAACAATAATTATTAGTAGTTCTGCATGCACACTTTTTAATACTTTTTTTTTTATCAGAAACGTAATAATTTTACTTTATTCCACCAAATATATTATTCATGGGAAAATAATGGCTGATATAAAAACGAATTCTCAATTCTGGTCTTCACCTTCACTTTGATAATTCGGGAGAATAACCTTGCGCATTAAAGAGTTGATCTTTGAATTTTTGTGACAAAGTATTTGTAAGTTCAATCCCTGCATCTGGCTGTGTACATATCAATAGAGTTGAAAACTGGACAAGCAATACTTACTTTATTACTGAGTAATATTAAATCAGAACTTGATATGATCAGGGAAATGATAACAATTTACAACGTAGACTAAATAAAAATGTTCAGTTCGTAATTCCTTCAAGTTGACAAGCAATTATTGAAAGTTGGAGAGCTTGACATTCGAAACCATCAGATAAGAACAAAGAGGAACTCAATACTTCTCGTGTAAATCATCTAAATAATGATAATTCCTCATCCCAGAGATTCAGACAGACAATATATCATATACCTAAATAGATTACTTTGTTATTTTACATATTAATATAGGCTCTGAAACATTTTATAATCAAACACATAATTTAGCTGGAAGTTTGTGTAAGAGGAAAGCAAGTTAGAAAAACACTTTGATAAAAGAATAATGCTGCATTATGATGAATTTATATTGTCAGAATAAAGGTTGCAAGCTTTGGATCAGTTCGATAATATTAATGATATAAAAGATGGAATTAACAGTGGTAATGAATATTGTGGTTGTAAATATCTTTTAGTTTTAGGCTACACTTGCCTTTCGACTTTATTGGTTTATCATCTCTTATGGATTTTGTTCTGTTTTCTGTTCATTTTGCATATATTTTCAATTCGTTAATGGATTGCTTTAGCGAGTTGAATGTTTTATGACTGATGTGATTGAAAAAAGTAAATGGCTGAGGAAAACATTACTTGATAGAGTTATCAACTGAAACATTAATATCAATCGATAATTTCATGAGAAGAGATTTAACGAGAGTAATAAAAATACATAATAATGATAGTAGCAAAATAAAAGCAACCGTTTTTATTAATATTAGAAAACCTTTTTCAATTTTCCTTTCTGTTTTTATGCTTGCGTTATTTAATATATTGTTACTGATAATTAGTATTACGCAACATTTTTTCATTAAGATATTTAATCAGTTGTAAGTTTCTTTATTATAGTATTACAAAGTAACAGCTTCAGGTCTGAATACACTGTATATTTTGTATTCGTTCCTTGTATTAAAAAGAAAACGTGGGAGAGTTGATTGGTAAGATCGCCTATCCTACACTTAATTCTTAGATCGTATAGAATAAGAAAAAAAGGTATCTAAACGAAGTCAATTAATTTCTCATAAAAATCAGGAATGGTGATTTATAAGTTATGACTTCAATCGTATAAAGAAAACATTTCGAGAAGATGGAATAATGGAACGGTTATAAACACAAAGTGGATTTGCTTACCTCTCAGATGTAAGGGTTTTGAATCATAAGGTCAACAATGCTATAAACATATTTTAGAAGAGATGGTACAATGAAATAAAGTCAATGAATGAAGGCTATTTTTGTTCCTTCAAAATTACGAAGGCTGAGTGATAAATATGGTCACCAATTCTATAAAACTAAATTTAGTATTGAATAATATTATCGATAGAACAATAAAAGTGGAATCAAAATGATATAAATGTCTTTCAGCTGCTACATTGCGTGGGTTGTTTGACAAGTTCATCCACTAATTTGATTAAATAAGTTTGAATATTAATAGAATAATAAAACTTCAATATCTATCTCCTGAGATGTAACTATTTACACGGCGGCTCGGTTTGAGGAATCGAGAGCTGAGTTCGAATTCCAGTTGAATCCTTTACATTCACTTACGTGTTAATACCATTAGGAAACGTATGAATTCTCTTCTTCTCCGCCCCCAGCTATGGGTAAATAGTAGGGCAGACCGGGTTCTATAGCCTTGGAGGGTAAATGGTCTACCGCAGAAAGAAATGGCAACCTACTGCAGGAAAAATCTGCCTCATCAGTCATGTATCGAAAGATACATGATCGCCTAAGAGTGTATCACGCATGGCACATAACTGACTGACATCCTTCGGACTATTGTCCTCATTTTTATTGTCATATTCACGACGTTTCGGCCGTTGTACGCTCCGGACTTCTTCAGGCGATAAACGTTGGAATTTCGAACCGGACGATTTATTTAGTCCACGGAGGTAGATTTTTATAGCTCCACGTGCCACGCCTTTTCTGGATATCTTATCTCAATTTCAGTTCTTTCCCTTTAATGACTCAACTGTTATATTGTAAGACCATTCGCAGATAGTAAATAACTATGTAAATGATAGCACAGTGTATGGATAACAAAGAGTCTGACAGCCAATCTTTCATCTAACCTACCTCAATCAGCCCAATGAGGAAAAGCTGCTTGCAAATTTAAAAAAAAAATAGTAAGTGATCATCACCATCGTGCGGCCCTTAAATTCTCATCTTCCACGATGAATGGTTGCCCTCTTAATGGAGTTCATTGTTTTAAGCGTCCATTGAGACTCAAGTTCACCCTAGACCTAAAGTGGACCATATATATATACGATCTATAGTTAAAAGCTTTGGGGGAAAAGAGTCAGTTTCTTATATCACACACGTGGACAAGAACTGTTCACTCCTCTGTTTACAACCCCCACAGAGGTTAAAAGCAGCATTTTATATTCATAAATAAATCCAAAATTTAAGCCACATATATTAACACAATATACGAGAATGAATGTTTTTATGTTAACATGTTTTTTGTCATTTTAAAATCTTCATCACTTTTATGGATTAATTCTATCTACAGTTTTGACTTTCAAATTACTTGCAATAAATTCATTTGCTTTATTGAAATATTTCCTTGTATATTCTTAAAATAAGTTTTCCTTTTTGTATTTTTTGCACTTTCCAACGTTTTCTTCTTCTATCTCAATAACTGTACAGTATTCTATTTTTCTGGTGGGGTTATAACTTTCTTGTGATCCATGGCAATTACCGCAATTCCCTATGTATGATACGCCTTCATCCATAAAACTCACCTCTCAAATTTCGCTGCAAGTGTGGAAAAATGCTTCTACTCACGTATAATACGCACCACTTGTTTGGCAATCAAACCCTATAATTTGTAACTCTCCAATTTCATTACGACAAGCATTTCCTGCTCTTATTCAAGATGTAATTGAAGATATTTATCAAAGTTTCCGATCATCACGATTCTAAAAAGAAACAGAGTTACTTATATTTTGCATACTGTGTAGACTCATTAAACTGTTTTTGTTCAATAAAATGTGCAATCTACCGGATGTGTATGCATTTTTTTCACAAAAAACGGTCTTAAACATAGAATAATACTATTCTAATTTAGTTTTATGATAATTCTTATTTTATTTTACATTTATAAGTATTGTTAGGTAGATATGATTGTATTTGACATCCTTATGGGGTCGCAGTCGCCGAATGTTAGTTTCTAATTGTCGTATGTTTGCAGTGAGTAGCCATTTCGTAACAGAAATCGACCTATTAAACAGCAATTTTTTAAAGATATTTTTGTAGCTGTGAATAACACGCACCTTTAATTTTGCTTAATTTGTAGAAAAAATGCGTATTATACAAGAGGAATTACGGTATTCTATATCTAAAATTTGCAACAGATTTATTTTATAAGTTTGAATATATACTGAAAATTTTACGAAATTCACTTGGTCGATATGAATTTTATTTAGAAAACATGGACATGCGCAGTAGCATCTGACAGTTTATGTTGAAAACGGAATATGAGAAACAAATAAAAGAAGTAAGTGCATAAAAATTCTTGAAAAACGATCAGCTGCCAATGAGAGTCTAACAGTCCCTTGATAGAATTGTAAGTTTCAACTTTATTTAAAGCGTCATTATTATAGAATATACATCAAACCTTGTCTTTATTTTACGGTGCATACATGATAAAGGTGGCTTGCAAATTAGTCAAAATGTGAAGGATTACGAAAGGTATTTTCAAATCAGATTGTCTCGCCCCATTTGAAACCAGTTGATATTTTTCTTATTCAGCGAAGTCTTGCACATATCAAAGCCAATTAGAAGGTAGGGTTTAAATACAGATTTTCAAGGCATACTCTTCTGTTTGGAAAAACTGATACAATAAAAAATATTTACTTTCTCTTCCACTAGTTGACCTTGTGCCGTACAAAGACAGACATAGTAAAGAAAGAAAATCTGTCTATATTTCTGAGATGAGGTATTTTAACTATTTACAATATTTACATTGATCGAACTGTTGTCCTCATCATTATTGTCGTATTCCTGACGTTTCGACCGTTGTACGCTCCGACCTTTCTCAGATGATATACGTTGAATTTCGATCGAATACTTTATTTCGTCCATGGGGGCAGATTGTTCTTGTTCCCCGTGCCATGCCTTCTGAATATCTCAGTTTCAGTTATTTCCCCTTAGTAGCTCAATTATCCAAGTTTTTGTTAAATTCTGCTGTAACTAGGTATTGAACTCATAACTCTTTGGATGAAGTCACTTTTTGGATTACTTCAACCAACGTTTTTATTCACAGGGCCAGTGTATTACCAGAAGTAGTCCGGAGTCTACAACGGCCGAAACGTCGTGAATATGCTAATAAAAATAAGGACAACAATCCGAACAATGTAAATAGTGTAGAAAGAAAATACACGATAATATCCCAAAGTGCTTTTTCACTCTTACTTGGAGCTCCATTATTATAGTTTGGATCTTATATATAAAAGCTTCTCTTTATTTTACATTGCATAACTGGAAACGATGATTTGAAAAGTAGTTAAAATGTGAAGGAAGTTGTCAGACATCTAAATATGTCAGGTATCTAAATATATGTTAAAATGAATGCTAAGAGTTTATGTTTCAAGCAAATATGACCAGACAATTGGAAAATGACATGTGTTTTTTGAAAATCTAATGCATTTTGAGCCAGGGATGTAAACAAAACTATCCTTTGAATGTGAGCAAAGCTTAACCTTTTGAACCCTGCGTTCCTGAACAATTTTATCCCTTCTGTCTGAGCTCCTGAATCAAACTTCGCAAATAATTGGTATGTTATGTTTCAGGGTTGATAAAAAAAATAGTTACAAGTGACTGGGTATTAAGCCATTTTCTCTAACACTGTTTAACCCTTGGCTGGGAATCAAGACATTTTTCTCTACCACCGGTAAAGCAGCGGTCAACGCTCAAAGTTTTCAGGAAACAGATTTAAAATTAGCTTGACTATCTTTCCAGGAGAGAGACAAAATCATTTTATTGTTGTCATTCATTAATTAATTATTGTATATATTGTATATAAATTAAAGATTTAATTATTAAATGATATAATAATTGTTAACTTACTGAATATCATTTGTTTTCATGTCTTCAATATGTTGATTTCAATAGCATTTCTGTCATTTTTGTTTATAACTTTTGTCACTGTGACTCAGTTGATAGATATTTTTTTTATTCATTCCTGATAAGTTTCGCTTTGCTCGTTCTATAGTAATTAATTTCAGTCATAGATAATTTTAAGCGCAAAGATATAAGGTATATTGCGGTGTAATCTAATAATACCTCTCGTCTGATATGAAAATTAGCAGAAAAAAAAGAAATTGTGTGGGGTCGAGAGAACAGAAAACAATTTTGTGCGTTGCCTAAAACGGGAATTAAATTCTAAGAGAAGAAAAAGTGGCCTCTAGATAAAATAAAAACCATTATATAATAACTACCATCAATAGAGGGAATTGTGTATTTCCCACGGGCAAAAGGGGTAGGTTTTCTAGTGTGAATTTTGAATTAGATTTTCAATGTAAAAATACACTGACGCTTTAGACACAAAATTTAATTGGCATTTTTGTACGAAACAGTTTTTAATAAATATCATGACCTTGTAAAAGTTAGGAATTCAAATGTAGATTTTGAAAAAAAATGTAGCATGTCGCGATCTTAAGAATAATTGCTACACAATCTTCGCTTCTTTTCTCTTCATTCAACCCAAAATATTAATCACCTCAAAATATTAATTCACCTCAAAATAAAAAGAATTTATATTTTCTAAAATTCACACCAAATGTTCCCAGAGCGAGGCCCTTCTACTGCACCCCGGTTGTGTTGACTTTTGCGATCGCCCTAAATGTGGGTCACTCGGGTACCCTATTTATAGGTGTGGGGTCTGTATTTGCGCTCACCCCGATGAACAAGCCAAAAAAGGATTTTTCTTTCTTTCTCTTACAAATGCATTTTAAGTACCTCGAATATCATCCACACTTACGAAATGTGAATAACTGCAGGATTTTTGGTCATTTTTCATTCTGCGGGTTGGAGTTTTTGCAAGGCAAGGTAAGCGAATTTTGTTTTAAAATTAATAATTTCAAATGAGTGCCAAAAATTTATTTAAAAATCAAACAAAATTTGATTAAAAATTTCTAATTTCTTGGGGTGAATTAATATTTGTGATGAGTAACTTTATATTATTTGGTATGAATTAACAGATAAGATCCCAATCTTTCTAAACAGCCAGACAACCCCCACATATAATTGGATTATAGTGTAGAAATCTTATGTAGAGAGCTGGTGCAAATTATCCCAAAAGGTCCCCAAACGTCCCTCCGCCTGTTTTAAATTCAGTCTTATCTTTCTAGTAGAGAGTTGGCCACCCAAGGCTGTAGAAATTATTCTCTCATGCTACTTACCTATAGTTATCATTTTTTTTAGTATGAACAAATTTTGATAAATATCAAGACTTGAGTAAAAGCCGGGTCTTCGATTATAAATTTTCTAAGCATGTAAACACAACTTATTTGATGTATTGTTGCTACACAATCTCCTAAAACAATTATTTTTATTACAAAGAAATGTTTACTAAATATCAACATTAAGTAAAAGTCTAGAAGGTAGATTTTCAAAGCAGATATTTTCACTTATTCAAAAGAATTGGTGCAATATTTTCTTAAACCAGAGAAAGGATTTTGGTACTAAGCAAATATTTTAATTATTGAAACATTTAATAGCCATCATTTAGGCTATCCTAACACTACACTCTTCTGACACTACACTCTTCTTAAACCAGTTAGTATTTTTTCTATTCAGCCAAGTCTTGTGCATATCAAGACTTATTAGGAGGTAGGGTTTAAATGTAGATTCATAAGACATACTCTTATGTTTGGATTAGCATAACACAAAATATTTACTTTCTCTTCCATTAGTTGACTCTTTGCCGTACGAAGATAAATATACCAATAGAAAATAGACCATAAAATCACAAAGACAATGAAATTTAAAATGCAAATGCCATATCAGAATAAATGAATTACTCCAAAATATAACAATAGCCTAACGGAAGCCTAAAAAGGGCAAAGAAAACAGCTAAATTTGTGTTCGTTTTTCTCTTAGAATAAAATCAAAGGTGCTAGCACTGTTTGTTAATCCATAAAAAAGCGAAAACCTCTAACCTTAACTTATAAACTTGTACCATATGGAACTATTGAACTTATATATAAATTCCCACGGGTTAGGAAAATTTTAGCCTCGTCGGGACTAATATAAAATTTTCAAACCGCTATGCTGATTTTTTCTTATTTTAAATTTTTGATATCATTAGCCTCTTCTTCGAGCAATGCATCAGTTGAGCGATTTAAAATCCAATTAACACTATATACACAATTTACCTTTCAAGAGAAAGATCAAAATGATTTGATTATCCAAGATCAAACACTAGTTTAAATAGAGTTAATCATCGGGGAGGGAAAGAAAATGGAACATTTTTTTGCTTTTCAGGCTTTTGTACATCAAAGATGAAACCGTTAACATTTAGTGGGGACAATAGAATCAGCCCATATTTCTTTATTCCATTTGTATATTACAACAAAAGGCGAATGCTAGACTAAGAAAATTAACCATCATAAAGTCTAATGTGATAAAAAGAGACTTGTAAACAGAACTGTTATTGAATGTTTGAGAGACCCTGATTTCATTTTTATTACTGTTATAATAGGGGTTGCTTGTCTTCATTTCCTGAAATATGAAGCAATTCCTTTCCGCAAATGTGTCTACAAAAATATTTACTTCCGTTTAATAGTTTTATGTACAAGAGAAACTTGCTTAAAGGCCATTATCGTTAGTCATTAGGCTTGATGCCAAAGCGCATTGCATTTATGGAATTTATAACGGGACAGTGGGAAATACTCTATATTTCTCTTAATACAACTAAATCTGAACATTATAATATAAATTGAAAACTACATATTATTATTATTACATTGCAAACGCGACTGAAAATTGTCTTATTTCATCAGTTGGGATATGCAATGTTGTGGTGACAAGAAATGTCTCGCTATAATATGCACTTTTTGCAGAGTTTCGCTGAACAATATAAAACGGAACATCAGTATATAGAAAGCTCCTGTAAATATGAGGCCACTACTGTATATTTACTCTAAGAATTAAGTGCTTTACCAAAACTGAAAGAAGCAAAAGTAAACGTTAAACATTTTGAAACTATTATACCTATTCTTGCTGCTTATATCCAATATGTTCTTCAGCCCTCGTTTTTCCAAACTATTTTACCCAGTTGGAAATGCTTTCTTTAAAAACTTGTCCTATACAACGACTTGAATGATTCTTGTCAAATGAATACGGACTCAATTTTGTATTTAAAATTCTAGACCTATAATGATATATAGAGAAAAAGACATATGATCATATATAGGAGGATATACCCCGATAAATGCGAAATGATAAATCCCACAGGGAAGGGGGTATAATTTTAAATTACCATTGCAGTAATGTGGATGATTATTTATAATTATTCAAGATAATAGGTTTTTTAAAACCTATTATTTAATTCCGACCCATGCTAACTCTCATGTCGGTTGAGCAATGCAAAGAAAACGACGTAAGCGTTGCGATAGAAACGCATTAAATTTAGAATGAAAGAAAAGCTAGTATAAAAATTCTAATATCAACACTTTTGCATGAGAGATTCAGGCATCATTTTACGTCTGCCCAATGTCGTCTTCTCTTTCTCCTTTTGCTTTAAACAATATGGCATGCAGTAAATCTGACCTTGAAGAATAAAGCTATATGCTTGTATAAATCTTATCAGCTAAATGTGGATACTGGCTAAGCTGAAGAGAACAGATTGTAGAAATCAAACATGAAACACTTTTGGGAATTTAACAAATTTATTTTATATTTTAAAATATTCATAAACTGGATCAATAACCTCGAAATAAGACAATTAAATATCGGCATATTTTTTTTTTATTTCAGTTTGTTGAAATAGTTCTATTTTTGAGTATGGGAATATTTATATACTTGATTATGTTTAACTTGAATGTGTATATGTTAGCACTAACAGTCTTAGCCATAATACAGCAATAGAAAAAATCGGATGGTGAAGTGAGCGCGAGTGTTACACTGCAAATTAACCTTGTATCGGTTCTACACAAATTTGGTGAATGTCGAAAAAGTGTGATCGGTGAGTTGAGAAACGTAGGGATTTTTTACTGAGGACTTGCTAAGGTTATCGACATTTATAAAAAAAATAATCGACACTAAATAGAGTCTAAAATTTCAGAATGACTTCTCTGATTTATAATTATTTTAAACATTAATGACTTCTCTGATTTATAAGTATTTTAAACATTTTGTTCAACCTTATTTAATATTTTAAGAGGAAAAATATTGCATCAATTTCATTTTTTCCTAAAGATAACACGAGGCGGTAAATTTTAAGGTCTTTTTTATGGCTTTCCTTATTCTAAAAATAGAAATGTGACAATTTAAATTTCTATGGCCCCAAATTCCATATTTTTCAAAAATATGATAATTTTAACATTGACAAATTTAGTGATAAACTACTGTTCCATGTATAAGAGAATTTTATTAATAAGCGTTTAATAACGATTCGCAAATATATATTTAAAATCTACAAGAAATAAAACGATAGCATCAAAGGATGTAATTTTACATAATACGAAGGTGAAACATGATTTAAGTCTGGAATAAAAATCTTCACATGTAATTAATTAAAACTGATCGAAGTCTCGTGAGTGCCAGTAAAACTGCTCCAATATTCAAAGGTGGAAAATTTAATTAATTCGGCTAATGAAAAGCATAAATAAAGGCAAGAAGAAGAAGAAGCGTGCAAATTACTCTTTTTGATTATTTTCACGTCTACTTATCTCTCAGTTGCGTCTCTGTCTTTGGGCAGAGTGCATTCAAGGGCGACTCCGTCAAAGGACAGAGTCGCATCTGAGGAAAATTATACTGAGAGGTGCCCGCCCTGGGAAACAGCTGCCCGAGGCCGCGCCTTGTCATTGCAGTAGAAAGAAGGATCAGTGCACACAACGAGGCCAGCGCAACTCACGGTTGCTGGGGCTCGGGGAATTTTTGTTCCTTGCCCGGGTGCACGCGCTCGGGCTCCCCACATTAAACCGACCTGACTTCGTTTGGGGTTGAGTAAATACAATAATGGCAAGAAGAAACTAACATGAACCAATATTTGCGTTATAACATTATTATTTTACTATATCTTCATGTAGTCTTTGACTGAATACTCTCGAAACTGAGGTATTGCAGGAACGCTCTCTGTCCAGCCCATTTCCCTTAATTAGTAATTCAATAACCAAACATCAGAATGGTAATTAACTCTTGTTTTTAAAAAGTTCGTCACTCATTAACCCTTTACCTACTGTTAACCATTAACTACCGACGGTCGAAATTTATGAAATCTTTCTATGAAAAAAAATCAAAATCGGTTTCTTCAGTCCATTAACCGTTAAAACTCTTTCCAATATTGGTCGGAATTTCCTTTCTAATCTTTTGTTTGAAGTCGTCCGGAACGACAGCATCTTCATTGTGTTATTATTCTCTCTTTGAGTTATATATGATAAAGATTGTTGCTGCCGGGGAAAGTGCTCAAATGATGTGATTTCTGTCAACTGGTACAGTTCTATGTTTGTAATTCTGTAACGCCAGATCCCGAGTTCTTCCCAAGACTTACACGCGTCATTCGCTGGAAGGCATTTCTAGACACTGATATGAGAAATCGATTGCATACAGCTGACAATTTAGATATGATCTGAATGAATTGATGCTAAGCATGAGAACGTATCGATCTGACGGGAATATTTAAGAACATGGTTAGTGTTTTTATGTTAATGTTTTGGTTTTGTAACAAGTGGTGGTGTTGGCTGAAACTAACCCTAGCGCAGCCTATTTGATCTTTCATTTCTTCATCTCCTTTGTCTTAACTGATCCATACATCGAATTATTTGCAGTCTTTAGTATTTACTAATTTCAAATACTGAATTTTTATGAAAGATTCAACATACAGGTTATGATATTTTTCTTTTCATTTCCAGTTCATAGTTTCTGTTCTGGCAAGGTTTTTCTTAAATCCTACTTCTTCGGACCCTTTCAAGAAAATGTTGATTGTTTTTAAAGATCATTTTTCTCCCAACAATGAATGCCTATGTCATCGACACCGGTCCCTTTATCATTTGTACATTGGCGGCTTAACAGGAATATTTATTTTGAGAAGTAGGTCAGGTTGAGTGTTTTTCAGTCCTGCCTTACTGTATATATATATATATATATATATATATATATATATATATATATATATATATATATATATATATATATATATACACAAATAAAGACTTAAATACAGAGAAAAGAAAATAGTTTTAAATAAAGAAGACGTCATTATCTCTTGAGAGAGACCCTTTTCACCATCAAAGGGTGGACGTTGGCGTATAGAAAAATACTATAGATACGATTGCAGAATTAGTGAATGATGAGGGGAAACTGCAACACGATTAAAATAGATTTTAACTGTAAACAAATTGACGATTAAAAGCAAATCATAAAAAGTTTCAAAAAGAGTATAAAATACAAAGAAAAAAAAATACTCATATTCCCCTGAACAAACACAAGTAACAAATAAAGTTATCTTTGTGCTAACGTAGGCTATGCTGATGAATTTTTATGAACACAGCCTCGAGATCTGTTGGTGAACAGGGAAAGCTCTATGTAAAATAGAGAAAAATGTGTCATTATATTTGGCGGCAAAGTCTGGACTGTCCAATAACTTTTATCCAATCAACAAGTCGTAAATAAATTGGGTGGTTCTCAACAAAAGACTGACTACTCGAACGTAAATAAGCAACGTAAATTTGATTGGTTCGTCTTATATATACCGCATCACAACGCCATTTAAATTTGTATAAACTAAGCTATTCTTAAAATAGGATAACCGATTTTTATTGAAGGATTGAAACACAGATCTGGTTTGAAAGACAGTACGCAACTTAACGGTTATAGTACGAAATAATGGTAGGTGGAAACTTGTCAGCAATCAACTGGCATTTACTGCTTAACCATGGTAATTTATGGTAAATTGGGCACTGGTTTTGTCCTAGAACTAATTGTTCTGATTTTATATTCGACAGCACTCTTAATGATAATAGCAGGAAAACTTTTTTCTACAAAAATCGCGTGGATCATTGCAAGTTGTCCGTTTAACTTGCTTGGAGAACAAATTATTAAAGCACGATGGACAAAGATGGAAACTAAACCAATCTTACGTGTTTAAAGAACGAAAGAGTTCCAATTTATATACAAACCTTTGAATGCCGGTTTTCGAAAAATACTGGTGACAAAAATATCATACTTACCTTGTCCGAGAACATTTAGAAAGGGTTGTTTTCGTCGTTCACTGAAGACATTTCGGTTTAAGATCAAAAGATGAATACGAGAAAAGCGTTCAGAATTTAAGCATTTATTTCCTGGTATTTACATTCAGATGTCTTAAACAACTTAGGACATAGCACCTTTTTTGTCAGATCACCCCATTTCTAACTGAGCGAAAGTAAAGGGACATATAGTCTTATAATAAATAACATTTAATATTTGGTTGCATAATCCTTGCTTGCAATAATTGCATCAAGCCTGCGATACATTGACATCACCAAACTGTTGCAGTCTTTATTTGTTATGATTTTTCAGACTTTTAAAACAGCCGCTTTCAGTTTTTGTTAGTTTCTTGGGTGGGTTCATTTCTTCAGTCTCCTCTTCAGGAGATAAAATGCATACGCGAATGGGTTAAGGTCTGTTGGTTGACTTGGCCAGTCTAAATCTGTCCCCTTCCTTCCACTGATAAAGTCCTTTGTTGTGTTGGCAATATGATTTGCATCATTGTTCTGCTGCATGATAAACTTCTTTTACGTTTTTCTATAAACTGGCAAACAAAATATTTCTGTAGACTTCTGAATTCATTCTGCTGCTACCATGATGTGTCACATCATCAATAAATATGAATGAGCTTGTTCTGGAAGCAGACATGGATGCCCAAGCCAAGAAACCATACTTCACAAATGAACTTCTAAGCTTTGGATCATAAACAGATCTTTTTTTCCTTCAAAATTTTCAGCACTTCGGTAGATATCAGTCTTTCTTCCAGAATTTGTGTCGCTCATCTCCGCTTCCTTGCAAATTCCAATTTGCTCTTCCCATTCTTACTGCTGGTGACTGCTTTGAATCTTATGCTATGTCCACTCTATTTTTGCTCTCAAATTCCTCTTCGAATAGTGGAGTGTGAAACCTTCACGCCTGCCATGTGAAGGTTGTTAGTGAGGTCACTGAATTTTGTTTTTAGTTTGTTTTTTTTTCCCTCGCAGCTCTCATAATGTTTCTGTCATCAACTGCTGATGTTTTCTTTGGCTGATCTGATCAATGTCTGATGCTCAGTACACAAGTAATTTCTTTCTTTTTCAAATCATTCCAAATTGTTGTTATCACTGTCCAATAGCTCTGATCTATTTTCCTTCTTCCAAATGGATTGCTTTACACCGATAGACAGCTCTCGCATCTTCATGTTGGTTTATACTTATTAATAAGAAATGCGGTTTTACAGGTTAAAACCAAGTCTATAACCCAAAATATTTATTCAGGTCTATTTAACGTTTAAGCTATTAATCTAAAAGGCGATAGATGGACAAAAGGAAATACCAGCCATTATAGATTTACCAGCCATTATTTATAGATTTGCTCACTTGGAGGCGTTCAAACAAAAGGTGACATGTCCTAATTTGTTTAGTACATCTAAGGAAAGAGAAACTGAAATTCTGAACTTTTGTCTCATATTCATCTTTTGATTTTAAAGTTAAATGCCTTCAGTGAACAACAATAACAAAGGAATTGTACATAACGTCCCAATACATCCGTAGGGATATATATATATATATATATATATATATATATATATATATATATATATATATATATATACACACACACACGCACACTCACACCTGCACAAGCATATATATTAAATAGAATTAAAGCATGAAAACTGTGTATCTCGTTGCGGTGTACATTCCTATTTCTATGCCTATCGTGCACTGTTTTGTTACCATCAGCACTCATGAGCGTTTCTTCATATATATATATATATATATATATATATATATATATATATATATATATATATATATAAATTCCTAAGAGGATAGAATCCAGGTAGAACTCAATGTCCAGGACAGAGTAAGAATATAATGAAAATGGCTCAAATACTAATATTCCATGGTTATAATTTATTACATTGGAATCATAATCACGATCCAATTCATCTGACCTACAAATTTCAAAAGAAATCGGAAAATATAACTCTGGGTATAAAAAAAAAACTAAATTTTAGTGAGAGTGTATGTGTGGGAGTGGGAAACAAGTGTGAGAGGGAAATGTATGAAAGCTCTAGAGAGAGGTGTAACAGAAGAAAGAAGAACAGGAAGGCCGAAAGATGAAGGTGGGGATTAAAATTTAACAGAAAGAAGTTTTAAAGAGAGGGGTTAAATAACAGTTTAAATGCGTAAGATACAGATAAATATGAATTATTTTCAGATGCATAATTCGCTACCGATGCGCTGATTTAAATTATATTTTAAAAAACAGACACCGGAAACGTGAGTATATCTTTGTGGTGAGAGTACGTACAATCAAAAAACGATATGATCTAAACTTAAAATCCAGAAGATAAGAGAGAGAGGATATATATATATATATATATATATATATATATATATATATATATATATATATATATATATATATAACATGTATAATAAACTTTAATTTAAAGTACAAGGGAATAAATATTTGGGACTACACAGTCTGCCCGCTTACGTTGATCCTGAGATAAATGATCCCATAATTTTCACAGATACTGTGCTAGGCATGTGCTAACTCAAATCGATCTTTAACTGTATTTCGTACTTTCAGAAATAAAAAATAAATATCTTTACAAATATTTCGAAAAATATGAATTAAGGAGAAAATAAAAGAAAATGTTTTTGTGTCGCAGCGAACTTTTCATCCTCCTGTACTTGTTGCTCCCATATCTTCCATATTTTCATGAATTTTACGAGGTCCAGATTCTGACTTGCTTTTCATTTTATTCATTGTTTCTCTAGAAAAGTAATGTTCACTGACAAATTATTATTTTTGGGTGAATTCAATATCCACCATAAAGAGTGATTAGTCTACCCAAACATAACCGATAAAGAGAAAAATAATGTTATGACGCCTCCTCGCTTAGAAGCTGACTCAGATCCGAGATAAACTTACACGGCTTCTCGATTTGGCTGTACACCATGCGATCATCTTCTCAACGTTTTCGCCGTCCTGGGTATGACTATAAACTACATTCGCGTCCTTGGAATGACGATAAATATCATCCGCGTCCTGGTTAAGACAATAAACTACGTCCAACAGTAAGGCCTCTGTCAGGTTTTGAGGAGCGTGGAACCACCTCATATTTGCTGGTGTACCCAGGTCCACCCTGACCCGGGGTGGTAGCACCTGTTAGGGTCCCAGCTATGGGCAAATAGTTAACACTCAGATTACATCCGCGTCCTGGGTATGACGATAAACTACGTCCAACAGCAATGCATCTGATAATACGTTTTTGAAAAAAATAATGTTGCCAGCTGTACGTTTTTGAAAAAAATAATATTACCAGTTATATCTTTTTTTTTTAAAGAATGGTGTTGCCGGCTATACGTTTTTGAAAAAATAATATTACCAGCTATATATTTTTGAGGAAAAATATTAACAGAAATAGATTTTTGACAAAATAAAAATATTACCAGGAAAAAAAAATTCGTCAGCAGTAAATGACCCATTGAGGTTGATATGCCGTAAAAAACCCCAAAAAGAAACAAATCAACCTCTTCCGCTTCCTCACCGCCTGTGAGGACCAGTGTTCCGCTGAAGTGTTGTCTCCATGGAACACATCAGACCACGCGCTGATATATGGGCGCAACAGCAAAATTGTCCAAATCGGTAACAGCAAAATTGTCCAAATCGGTAACAGCAAAATTTTCCAAATCGTGTAACAGCAAAATTGTCCAAATTGTGTAACAGCAAAATTGTCCAAATCGTGTAACAGCAAAATTGTCCCCTTGTTAAATAAAGCCTTGAACCGTTGTATCTTAGAAATGATTAAAGAAATCTTACTGAAACTCTCCGAGGTTTTTGTAACACTATTGGAGTCTACTTCGAACAATAAGAATGTATTTATCTGTAAGTTGACATAATGATCCCACTTGCTGCTGTGACCTCATGGTTCAGATTTTCTCTCAACTGTTCCCTCTTTTTTAAACGTATTCACCGTTCACTTCTTGAATGGACTTTGAAGATGGAAGCCAGAGTATGAATGTTGGTAACATTATTGAAGTACTGAATGATCTTTTTCCTCTCACCATTGCTCAGTTGTGGAGACATAATGGGGCTGACACAAAAGGATTTGAAACTGTTCTCTTTCTAGCTGAATAACTCAAAGGTTTTTTTAGTTATGCATACGAGAAATGCCTCAAGATGGCTAGACATCTTATCGGAAACCCTGGAAAACGAAACTCAATTAGTTTAGTGTTTTATCATATATTAAACATTTTGTGGGATAGACAATTATACTATGTTGTTGCACGATTTGAACAATTTTTCTCTTCTACTCGGCATGTCAAAATTGGTGCCAGACAAATGGTATCATCCCATGTACAGTTTTCCATACCCAAACATTGCTACTGCTCCTTTCTCATGCTACTGCTCCTTTCTTCATACATAGATCTTCCAGAACAACTTGCTGCATGTACGAATGTATTCTTTCTGGCATAGAAAGTTTTGTCGCGCATAAAAAATATATCAACAAAAGGCGAATATCTTTGGTTATTCCTGAATTTACTGCGGCCATAGATCTGCATGACCTCTTCTACCATTTTTATTAGAAAGAGCCGTGTATCAGAAACCATGACTCATTGAAAAGTGCCCGCAACCAGTGCAAGAAATTCCTTAAAGAGTTACCATCTTAAGTTCTTCAAATCTATGATCACCTGTTATCTTTCCGACGAATCTTCCTAATATGCACGCCTTATTCCTTAAATCAGTAAGTCTCTACTTACAGTTGCCCATGCCTTTTGTTTTGGAAGAACAGTATTAAAATTTGGAAGGGCAAGATTTGTTTCTAATGAATATGGATACACCTGGGTTCCCCCTCTCAGTAATATGATCGGCTGGTGTCAGTCATAAATAAGACTGATGTCGGTGTATTACGCCTCTTGTCTTCGCCTAGTGCCTACGCCTATTGCCTACCAGTACGACGAGGACCAGTCCATTACGCTTACCTGCTAGATTGTCCTACTCGGTTACAGTAGGCCAAAACTACTTTTCTATTTCGAACAAATTTATCCCTTTCCGGAACATATCAGTTTTTCAGGCTTATATTATATGATCCGTTTGATTATCAACGTCTCATAACCATTTCATGCTTTTATTCGCTTGGACTGACTGTACTTTATGCAGATACCACTGGTTTGTACAGCCAAACCAGCCATGCTTCCTATTAGTTTACATCCTTAACATTTTCTTAATCTTCGTTTTAGACATAACGTTTTACGTTTCTCTTTATTTTTATTCTATCTTGTAGCAATATTCTTACTTTTCCTATGTACCGCGTCGTCTTTGTATTACATGTTCCAAGCATCGTGTTCTCTTTCAACTTTCATATTTCCTCGCATATATTGTTGTAAACATATTCGTGCAAAGAGACATCTGTTTGGGTTGATTCCGTTTGCTTTCACTTATTTTTTCCTCGCCGTGAAGGGCGGCCACAGACACTGTGTAGCTCGGTCTGCTGTTATTTCCCGGACCTTTTTAATATATCATTATTTTTTTCTGAAATTAATTCATGCCATGCTTACTTGCAGCCTATCACGAAATAGCAAAACGACTATTTTTTTTTGTCACCTGTTATTTAATACTTGAGCGCACACCAAAGACACTTATTCTAATTCTTTCCTATTTTCTTTTCTATTCCATTTACTCTCTTCTGTTACTTTCCAACTTTCCCGATAACAATCTTCAAAATTCATTCTTCTTTTATTCTTTGTCTTTCTATGTAAATTATTTCCTTTTCTGTAACTACTTTTTTTCTTTTTTCTTCTACTTTTTGCTATTTCTATTTGTTAGTTAATGACTCTTCCTCTATGTCTGTTAATAAACCTCTCTTTCTATCTTTCTCTTTTATATTTGTCTCATTCTGTCTCTAGTTCTAATTTATACAATGGCATGACTGTTTGCAGTATTTATGCCTTTAATGATAGTTCTGCTGACGTGTATTATGGCAACATTTTTATATTTTTCTCTGGCGTTTTCCCTCTCCTCGTCTCTATACTTCCCTTCTGCTCTTACTTCCCTTCTTCTTCTTCTTCTTCTTCTTCTTCTTCTTCTTTATAACAGATATTTATATCTGGTTCGCTACCCCCATTATTATTGTGAGAAAATATAAAGGAAAAAAAGAAAAAATTGTACGAAAACAATTGCCTCCGAGAAACAGATTTATAAAAATGTATCAGTTGGTGTACTTTCAACGCAAAGTTTTCCTCTAATTGCTGTTAGTTTCTGTTATTATTATTATTATTATTATTATTATTATTATTATTATTATTAGCAGTAGTATTAGTAGTAACAACAGGAGTATTAGTAGCAACTGCTGCAAAGTAAATTGAGAACAGAGAAATATTTTCTGCAATCGAAAGCGTTTTTTTTTCTTTTCACCAATAGTTGATTAATTTTCTAATATCGTATAATAAAACAGTCTTATTAATAAAAACAACTGTCTGACACCTAATCGCGACAGACTCTAGCATCTTAATTAATCATGGGAATTTGTACTTGTTTGAGAAATCGTTTTTTTTTTTTCAAAGAGAAGATCAGAAATAAGACATTGCATAGAAAATGTTAAATTCAAACCTCGCTTTCACTTTCCTTCAATCTGACTCAGTATACAATGCGTACAAAAGTGACGAAAGAATTTGAAAAAATAATTATTTTGTTCTACTAAATTACTTTTACTCATTTATTTTTTGTACTGCTATTTAATCCTCCCCCTATTTCCACTGGGTCCAAGTATATATTTTCCTTCCTAGGGATTGAAAAACTATATCATTTTTGTTTCTTTCACCCTCTCATCAGTTATGCGCCATACGTGATACACGCTTAGGCATACATGTATCTTTCAATACATGACTGACGAGGCAGATTTCTTTTTCCGCAGTATGTTGCCTTTTCACTATGCGGTAGACCAGTTGCAATAGAACGTGGAATTCGAACTTGGCTCTCCGATTCCTCAATCCGAGCAGTTATCCTTTACATATATTATAGATTCATACTTCACCTTAAAATTTCAAGAAATATTTACATACTTTCTTCACCAATTTACTGGACAAAGACTTACTATTTCTCCGCTCATCGCTAACGACCACCCGACAAGTGACGTAACCTATCGATCGATTAAACGATAAAACAACTCAAAAGCAACAGCAACGCAATCATTGGCCGATCGTTTCGATCACTTGGCATTCTCCGTAGTTTACAAAGTGTTTTTAGAATGTTTTACAGCGCCCTCTAATTCAACATTTGAAAACTTTTCGCTATTTTATTTTTTCCACGTTACTGCTTATAGAAACAATATTGACATATTTTAAAGAAACACTACAACAACAAACAAATCTCCAGTATAGCATTCTGGGGGCATCAGATCCCAGAATTTGTCAACTAAATATAAACTCCTCGTAAAAATCCCAGAATGCCTACTGCCACATTTCATTCCCAAAATAAACAATAAATTACTTTTAACAATAAAGGGAGAAACGTGTTTATATATGTCAAATATAGTTTTTATTTACTTATTTTGTTTTATTTTTGTACCAATCGTTTGTCTACTGGCCATTTTTACTAAAGATATAATAGTTTATAAAAGTAACCAAAAAAAACACATAGAAAATCCATATATATGAGCAGCCAGACACATATCCCAAGCGCTTATTCTACAAGAATACCATGTATTAAGAACTTTTAAAATCATGTGTTTCATTTTATCTTCCACTTTTTACTTTCCTTTTGATTTGCACTGATCTTCAATTACATTATTCCTGGAAGAATATATACGCACATTTTCAGTTTATTAAAGAGTGCAGTGCTGGTGTTGATACCAGATCAGCGTGTTAAATATGAATGCCATCCATTGTCTGTAATGATATTTTATATAAAATGACATGACCTCATGAAATTTACGGCAAGTAATAATATGTCGAGCAGGCAATTCCTAAATCAATGAAAATATCAGTAAACCACAAGCAATACGTAAATACCCATAGGAAGCAATCCAAAATATGTACTGCTTCCCTTCTTCCAGTGATATATATAATATTCGCACGGAAATGTCGTCTGATAGGCGGCTATATTCAGGAAAATAATGTTACTTTTATCTGTTTGCGGAAATTTAACTTGATCGAGTTTCCACATTTTTTTGACTCAAATTAAACAAGTCTGTGGCTCGTAACTGTTTCTGACCTTCAATATCTGTCTATATTTCTGAGATGAGGTATTATGTACACTATTTACATTATTCGGACTATTGTCCTCATCTTTGTCGCCATATGTATTAAAACTTTTCGGCCGTTGTACGCTCTGGGCTTCTTCAGGTGGTTGGAATATCGAACTGAACCCTTTATTTCGCTCACTGGGGTAGAGTGTTCTAGTTCCACGTGCGACGTTTAATTCCCCTCTGCAAATTCTCCACTGCCTTAAGCGGGTATTGATCTCACACTCTTTGGTTCCTGTCACTGTATCTAAATAACGCCTTTATCCACTGTGCCATGTGTCCTCAAGGTCACATGGGACAGTGGATAAAATATGACGACAAAGATGAGGACAATAGTACGAATAATGTAAATAATGTTTCTGACCTGTTCCGAGAAGACGGGAATATATCCGCTACACACAAAAGTATACAGAGGAAACAGTTTATCGTAATAATATAATTATTATAATGATATTCATGGTATCAAATGTTTGTTTTTAATTGCTGGTTAAGACTTATAGGCTCATAACACTTAAGCGAAATTCTTTTTCTTTTATGTCTGAATTATAATGCCTTCTTGGAAAATATAGAGAACTTGTTCTCCAAAAACTGTTAGCGAGCGTTACCTGCTGCTCACAATAGAAAGATGGTTCCAAACCATTCCAAAAGACAGGAGTACAAACGTGAACGGATAGGCTGGAGTGTAAATTCGAAGCTCCGATTCCATTTTGCAAACCGATGTGCGTTACAGAAACCGCAGATCAGCATCAAATAGATAGTGCGATCTACTATGATACACACATGGCCTCTTGTGGGGTTTCTGTAACCGTATTGTTTCACGGAGTGAGCTGATTGCCACAATGCCCAAAATCTATACTCTGATGAAGAGTTAGCTTTCTGTTTGTGATTTCATTTTCACGCGTTTCCAGGTTAACGAGTTCCATCTACTAATGTCTGAGCTTTCAAGACTGATTGACAGCCAACGACTGAAAAACCTAATGTTCCCTACAATTTAATCCATAGCTTGTGGCGAAGGAGATTTAGATTCATAGCGTTATCAAGCTTATTTGTGCGAAAGTGTATGCAACTACTTCGACTGGAATTCACCTTGGCTGACCTATTTGTCTTTCAGAACATCTAAATTACAAATTTTCAGATATATTATAAAAATATTGAGTTAATTCATATTTAAAAGGGATTATGGGCGATTAGCAAGTATTTATTTGACTGACAGTAGGAATTAAGAAAAATATTATTATATTATTAGTTAAAAATTTTAAGGTATGCAAATAATTTGCTTGTAAAATACATCACTATTTACATTGTTCGCACTTTTGACCTCATCGTTGTACTCCCGGACCTTCCTTGGGTGATATTTATTTGAATTTCGAAACGAATCTAGAATAGTCAATCTGTGTATTGCCATATCTGAAGATTGTTTCGATGACGTTTGTGTAGGCGTTCTTTCCATGTTTATTTCCTGAGTGGGCTGGCATATAACCTTCACGTTCTTGGGTCGCTCAGTAAACTCTCTGAGAATCAGTTCCATTTCCTCCACCCACCGCCTGCAAATATCGTCACAGGTATTGGCAAAGGTCAAGTTCTTTTCAAAACGTTTGTTGTTGCCTTAACGTTCATAAATAATTACAATGCCAATGCCATATATGTTTTTATTACTGCCCCTAAAAATAATTTGGCATCGTATGCAACACTGATCGTCAGAATTTTGCGATTAAGATTAATTTCAATAGGAAATAATCTTTTTTTTAAAAAAAAAGAATAGAACCAACACTATTAAGCTTTGAATGTATGCAGTATTTCTAATGAATCGAATAAATAATAATTTTAATTCAACAAATTTCATATTAATATTTTATGATTTAAACACTAAATATAATAATTTAATTGATATGACAATAAATGAAAACTGGTGGATTTTTATGTCCATTGCTTAATTCTATCAAAAAGATGTTCTTATTATTTTATTTCCTTTGATTTCTGGTGTGTACTCATTTCTTTCCAAGTCCCGACCAGAGACCTAACATCAGAAATGATATTATGATATTTTCCAGTGAGTAATTAATAAAAAAACTCAGACATAATTTAGATAGATAAAACCCTTTTTAAAATGTAGGCTGTGCTCGTGAGAATAATTTTTTGTATTTATTTAATGCATGGCTTGCCAGGAATTCTTTCAATGAGTCCGCAAGAATCTTTTCCAATCAATCCGAGCGCTCCAACTATAACTGGAATTCTCGATGTTCTCATATGCCACATTTTTGAGATTTCGATTTCAAGGTCCTTTTATTTTGAGTTTTTTGAAGATCTTTAAAGATAGATTGCAGTCTGAAGGGACCGCCATATCAATAAGGAGGCATTTATTGTGTTTGCGGTCTCTGATAACGATGTCTGGGCGGTTAGCTTTGATTGTTCTATGCGTATTGTAAAGTCCCATAAAATTATTACAGGTCCTATCCCCGTAACTGGGTTTGCTTTGTGTTCATACAAATTTCTTTCATTTGACCTTCTGTAGAAGATGTATATTTTCCAGTGCAGATACTGGCCAACTCTGTCCTGCCGTGTTTTATATTCATTGGATGCCAATATCGTGCAACCTGATACAAGATGATCAATCGTTCACAGAATTTGCATTTTATGCTAACACAGTTTTTCAGTATATGTGCTTGATAATTTCTAGTTAACAGGCATTGGTCATATGCAGCAACAATAAAAGCTTCGGTTTCAGCTTTTAACCCTGCACTACGTAGCCATTGATGGATACGGAGTTTGTCTATATCAGATTGTTTGACACGGGCAGAATAATGACTTGTGAAGCTGTTTATGTTGCCATTGTTTCTGTATCTGGACGGTTGCCTTTAATTTCTTTTTTTAAGAATTTTGAAGCTGCAATCAGTGTATTGTGTTTTACTTGTATTTCTTCATTCATTTGTAACGCTATTTTGAACTTTTTGACTTCCTTTATTATTATAATTATTATTATAGAAAAGGCCTTGTCCTAACGCGGATGTAATAAGTTTCTATCACTGTAATGACAAAGGTCATCACATCCTGGTGAAGTAAGTTTTTTCAGATTCTGTCATGGTATCAACATTTTAAATAATGTGAAAACTTAACGGAATTTTGACTTCTGTTTATAAATACGTGTTGCAAAATAAAATCCTTACATTTACCATGATAAACTCCCTAAGGTAATGAAACGTGAAATGAAGAACATTTTACCTTTATTATATATATATATATATATATATATATATATATATATATATAGCTAAGATCGAAACCGCGCTGAATTGGCATCAGTCGAAGATTTCACCCCTAAGCCGTTGGCGCACGGCAGGGAAGAAGTTGAATTTAAGCGTAGTTATTTTTAGATAAACACACAGTGAGACACACACTGAGAGAACTCGATTCGATTTACCGAAGACTGTAGGTAAGTGTCTGTTTGTGTCTATGTATATGTATACGTGGTTAATTATTAATTCATTTTAAATAAAGACTTTGGAACCAATTGAAAAATATTTTTGAAAACAGTAATCATGATAAAAGACTATCTATGATTATAATTATCAATATTCTTTGTGCATAAAGCGCAGGCTGTTTTGTTTCTCTTCCATGATGTGAACGGATACTAACAAAATCCATAAATGGCTTAAAATTCTGTAAAACCTTTGTATTAAACCTTTACTGAAATTTGGCTATTTAAAAATTTCAGCAAAGAGAAATTCTAGTGTTATTACTTGAAAATAATACACTCATTGTACAACATGCCTATGCAACACGATGAACTACCACACATGGACATTCACATCAATATATATATATATATATATATATATATATATATGTGTGTGTGTGTGTGTGTGTGTGTGTGTGTGTGTGTGTTAATAAATACACATAAACCCATATTTTTTGCTATTTTAATTTTGAACTACGAATCAGCATGCATCCCATGAGCATCTGTAGACATTTTTAAAAATTAATAAACTATAGCTCGTGCCTGATAACTTGGGTAACCAACGAAACTCTAGTCGCACATCAAACTAGGTATATGTGTATTTATTAACATATATTTCTTATCTCTGTCTAATCACATTGAACAATATTATGTCTACACCTCTTGGCTAAATTATTTTTTCCTTACCACGTATGCATGCCAGCAAACGCGTACAGGGTCGCTAATATCTAGTTATATCATTTACCTAACCCTACAGTTATATATGTGTTATTTTTCTCAGATATATATATATATATATATATATATATATATATATATATATATATATATATATATATATATATACGTGTCAGTGGTGCATTGTGGGTAGTCTATTTTGGCGGTCGTTTTAACGGAAATCGTTTATTTGTTTATTTCTTCATCTGGATTAATTTATTTTGCAGGTTTTCTTATTTATTTTTATTTTTTATTTTTATTTCTTATCTTATTTATATATATATATTTTATTTTTACTAGTCGGTGCTTCATTAACGTAGTAAAAATCTGTTTATATCGCTTATATAATAGTTTTGTTTTGCTTTGGGAAGATAAAGCTATTTATTCAATTTTGGGGTCGATTGTTGTAGTTTATTCTAAATATTATTTTAGCGGTAGCAGTTTCTAATTTTTTTATTACTTCTTGTATTTATTTTGATTGATTATCTTTATTTGTTTTTTCTAACAGTTACTTTATCGGGATCGGTTTGTTATTTTATTTATTTATTTAGATGAATTTAGATTAATTTATTTTACTTGTTTTTTATTATTTATTTATTATACTCTATATATTTATTTACACTTTTCGATTTTCGATTTTTAAGTAACGTAGTATTTGTTTTTCTTTTATCGTTATATAACAATTATAGCTATTTTTTTGTCCGATTTTTGGATTGATTTTTATAGTCTAACTAATATTTTGGTCATAATGGTTTGTTAATTTGTTTATTATTTACTTTATTTATTTGGGTTCATTGATTTTGTTTTTTTATTTTTTATTTATTTATTCTATTTCGTCTATTCTAAAGGGTGTGATTTGGTAATTTATTTGGGTTAATTTATTTTACTTCTTTTATTGTAATTTTGTTTATTTATTAATTCTTAGTTTATTTTATTTTTTTAGTTTTCGATTTTTAAGTAACGTAGTAAAAATTTGTTTTCATGCCTGCATTTTGACATGAGCTCGAATTTTTTATTTAATAATTTTTTTGTGGTCCGGGGAGGTAAAGTTTGGAAGTTTTTGATTGGTTGTTGTAGGCCGATGATCTTTTCCTTATTTTCCAAGATATTTTTGGTGTGATGATATATATATATATATATATATATATATATATATATATGTGTGTGTGTGTGTGTGTGTGTGTGTGTGTGTGTGTGTGTGTGTGTGTGACTGTGTGTGTGTGTTACTGGCTTGTAATATCTGGTCATGTCTGGGTTAGTGTTATATATTCAGATAATTAAACACTAATTATGAATTGCTTAATGCTGCAATTATGGTTAATTTCTTATGGTTTTTTTAATGTCCTATTCACTCTTCTTACAATTCATTTTCAACAAAAGAAGCAATTTCGGGCTGCGATTGGGTGTTGTGAATTTCCAGCAAATATAGAAACATAACTCTCATCTATTTTAACAGATGACGGTCTATGTGACACCGAAATCTGAATCTGCATTAGAATAACAAAATATTTCTCTCAAGAATAGTCGAGGTTTATCCCTTGTTTCCTGTTTAGAATTTGGGTGTCCGTCCCTTCAAAAGATTTCCATTCTTTTTCACTCCCAGTAGACCCTTGCGTCTTAGTGGCAATTTTGCCTTGTTTGGCGCGAATTGATTAAAAAAATAAACAGAATAAGTTCGTTAGAAACAAATGGAAGAGTGCTGTATTGCTATTTAATATACACATACTTATATGCCAGTGAATGCTGGACACTTTCCTCACAGATGATTGTCCTTGGTAAGACCTTAAACTACATCCGCGTCCTGGGAAAGACGTTAAACTACGTCCAGCAGCAAGGCCTCTGATCAGGAGGTTTTGAGGAGCGTGGAACCACCTCTTAATTGCTGGTGTTCCCAGGTCCACTCTGACCCGAGGTGATGGCACCTGTTAGAGTCCAAGGTATGGGCAAATAGTTAACTATTACCAGCAATACATTTTTGAAAAAAATTATTACCAGCAATACAATTTTGAAGGAAATATATTACCAGAAACAGATTTTTAACAAAACAAAATATTACCAGCAATAAAAAATTTTGTCACCATTAAATAACCCATTGAGGTTGATATGCCGTAAAACAAAATAAACCAAACCAATCTAAACCAAAGAATACATACTCTATTCATATGAGTCTATCCTAGAAATGTTGTCGGTATTAACCTATTGAGGTTTATATGCCATTAAACAAAATAAACCAAACCAAACCTCACAGATGAAAAGGTGACAGAAATATCATCCTACAAAAGGATAATATAACTCTGGACGTACCCTATAAGTAATGGAAACAAAATGCACATTTATACATAGAATCAGTAGAAGACAGTTAAAATATCTTGAACACAGAGTGAGGAATGAAGGCTTGGAAAGTTCAGTTCTACTGAAAACATGCTGGTAGTATTCCGAGAAAGAAAAAAATCACCAAAAGACGAAAACTTATTAGACGGACATGATATATAGTCGTAAGTCTTCAACAGAGGCTTTCCCGCCATTAGAAAAACTACCCTGACCTCAAATTGCAAGGGAAATTAAGAAAGCTACAAAACATACTGTACAACGATTTTAATTGCAGGTGGTGCTAAATAGAACTTATCTAATCAGATTACTCGTACTTTTCGTTTATCAGGCAATAAATTATATCGCTTAGCGTCCTCTAGAGTTTGCTTTTCCTTACACAGCAAACGTGGAATATTTTAGAGCGTTGTCAAAATTTAAAATGTAAAATTTAACGTCATTTTTTCCTCCAAGTTACTTCTGTGTATAGACACAATTATGAAACAAAAGTTGTACATTTACCTTGATAAAATTCCCCAAGGAACGATACGCGTTGTTATAGAAAAGTTTACTTTTTCTATTTTCTTATATTCTCATATATATAAAGCATATACGAGTCCTCACTGGGGATCCTACAATGCTTGTCCTGGACCAAATTAAACTAAGCTTGATAGACGAGTATCATGCCTCATCGGTTGAGTTAGTGGCATATTTCCCATTGGCGCTATAGTTCAATTTCCGTGTCTGGGTAGCAAACCAAGATTTCGAAAACTAATTTCCTTTGAAAGAAATGCACTTGGAATATTACTCGAAATCAATCTACAATATCCCCATTTTTAGTATTCGGCCTTTTGCGAGACAAAGCTATACTAGTAGATATTTTAAATATTTAGCGATTGCTCAGTATTTATGGTCTAAGCACACAACACATTCGGCTTAAGTAGAGAAGAAACTGCTGAGTAATTAAACTGATGTCCACCACCGACAGGTTAAGTGGTAGTATCGTGATATAACAACAAGGATATAAGGTGTATGATTATTTATTATGCGTAATATACATCTTTCTATTCGTTTCTTTTTGTCTCTCTGTGCGTCTTACTCTCTTCCGTTTATTTCCCCTCTCTCACTCTCTTACTTTCTCTCTCTCTCTCTCTATATATATATATATATATATATATATATATATATATATATATATGTATGTATATTCATCCACAGACTGTTTCGTTGTATTGTAGCGTATGTACCAAATATAGCGTCGGGTCAATTCACTAAATGTAGCAGGAACACCAAATATATAGGTACTACTACTATTTATATTAATGATTCGTCCACGTACAGGATTCAAGTAATAACAACAACTCCAATTTGTTAATCAACAAATGTATATTGAATAAAATACAGCAAGCATGAAATAAAATCGTATTCACAATGTAGATTAAAGAGAAGGAAGTTCTTTCCCTTTGACTGCAGATTGATTGTAATCAAGCGTTTGAAGAAAGTTCTCTTGTGAAATAAATCTTCCGAAATAATTGTTAGAGTAAATTTTGCATGTGAAGAATGAATAACACGAAGAATACAATTGCTTGAAATGTGTTGTGAATAAACTGGTTTGAATCAACAAAGTTCTGGTTGATTGTGCTTGGCGAAAGTTACAGAGAGAAAATGTAAGTTTGTAGTTAAGAAATTCTGTGTCCGTGTGTGCGTTAGAGTGTGACGAGTAACATCGAGGATTTGTGTTGACGGCTGGGATCTTACTGGCGAAAAGTTGCCCTATTTAAGGAAAAGAGGTAGGCTCCCACGGAACCACAGGAAAACTTGATCTTACATTAAAAATATGTGATTGGTTAAAAATTAACCAATCACTACGCACGTACTAAACAAAATAGGTAAGTATGCTCAGAAGAAAAAGATTCAAAGGAACGACTGCGATGGCTAAATTCTCCTATACAAAGGTGGTAATAGTAATTTATTAGCCAATCATAGGCGAATAAAATGACTTGTAGTGTATGCGGTGTGAAAAACATAGCAATCGCTATAGTATAGTATCCTCAGTGTCCTCCTAGATATCCGACTGCTTCAAGCTGGGATCAAAACGCAACTGGTTTGACATCAGACAGATATCTTGCCCATCGTCGTACAGCAGAAAGGAAAGGAATTTTAACGGGTTTTTTTCTATATATGAAATACACTAGCGGTTTGGAGAAACTGAATTCATACTTGAAGAGTAATGCTTAATAGCAGTTGGAGCCCCCTGTTTTTTAAAACCACCTTTTTCCCTAGAGAGCTCAACCAGATTTCCGGGAGCATATATAGTCATCCACAGACAGACTGTTTCGCTGTATCACAGCTACTAAGTGTGACGAGATTGCTTCAAGCCGGGATCGAAACCCGACTGATTTGACATCAGATATCTTAACCCTAGGCCATCGTCGTCCGGTAGAAAGGATGGGATATATATATATATATATATATATATATAATTATTTTTATAAAAAAATTTATAACATAAGTATGTTATAAAATCACTACAAAAATAGCCATTTTGTTTCAACACACTCTGTGTCTTATCAAGTGATGGTGTTGAAAATAAAATAAATGGTTTTAAAAGTTTCAGATGGTTTTATGTATATATTTGTGGATTTCTTTATCCTGTTTTTCTTTGCCAAATATATAATGAAACTATTATCAACTTATATGATTAATAATATATATATATTTTTATTGATATTTATTGTTTTAGAGTTTTCGTTTTAATATATTAAATAATATTATTTTAAACATTTTTATCTTTATATATTTGCTCCCTTAAGTTATAATTCAATAAGTGGTTAGCATTTATTTAAGTCTGAAATATTTACTGGTTGTGATTTCTCAATGTCTATGCCATTGTGGATGTATGTTTGTGTATATATCGGTGTCTATGTGTATGTAGAGTGTATTCACATTTAACTGTGTGTGTGTATAAGTGTTAGTTTCCACGTCTCCTTTTTTCCGTAAAGGGCTGTGGAGTTGTTCATGTATTCCCCCACCTCTTCCTTTTTTTTTTTTTTTTTTTTTTTTGTGTGTGTATATTTGTGTGTGTGTGTGTGTGTGTGTGTGTGTGTGTATGTATCTAATTATGTCTAGATGCGTATGTATTATAATCTGATTGTGATTTTGTTGTGTCACGCGTGAGTTTAAGACCATATTCACAAACTTTAAAATAAAAACGGAAAAGAAAAAAATATATACATGTATTATCAGATGACCGGACGAATTGTAGCTTTTTGTCTTGTCAGACGTAATTTCAATGAAGAAATGAATTGAATAAACATATATATTTTTTTTTTTTTCTCAATAATTTTGTAGTTTTTAAACTTAATAGTGATTAAATTTGGATTTTAAAAATTGCCAGTTTTTAATTTTAATATTAAATTTTATCATATAAATTTATAATTATTAGTTAGTAAAAATTATTTTTAATATTACACGTATTTAAAGATCTAAATAGCTATAATAGCAGGATTTTGTTGTCAAGCTTTTGAATCTTTCTGTACTTCGTTTTTGATTGGTTATTCTAGCTTTTGTAACAATGCTCCCCCTAGTGTAGGATCGTTAATTAATCTGAAACTTTTAAAACCATTTATTTTATTTTCAACACCATCACTTGATAAGACACAGAGTGTGTTGAAACAAAATGGCTATTTTTGTAGTGATTTTATAACATACTTATGTTATAAATTTTTTTTTATAAAAAAAAATTATCTGCTCTACTTTGTATTGAGCACTCTTTTAAGAATAGTAATTGTTGGTTATTGGAATTCATTCCGTGTATACCAATTGTATACTTTGATATTAGCTCCTATTACTGTCGAGCCCTGTCTGTTCTATTCTTATAATATGGATAGAATCAATTTCGGAGTATCACTTAAGAACATTCCCACTACAAACAAAAGGGATTATTTCGTACATTTAACTCTGCAAACTGAAAACCTTATCAGAAGAATGAGATGGAAAGCTTACTTCTTTCTTCAAGACAAGGAACCAGTGTGTGAACGCGAAAATTATGGTTTTAAAAGCCTAAAAACTGCACCTATTATTAAGGAATTATCTGCTTTTGAAAATGAACTAATGGATACCGTCAAAGGATTAACCTTCTACAAGTATAAAAATGCTTTTCAAAAACATCTCGAAAGTATTGTCAGTGATATTAATAAATCTAGTGATATGTACGTTAAATCCGACAAAACGGCTAACTTTTATAAGTTATCGCCTAAGGATTATGATACTTTAGTTAAGGATAGTCTAACCAGAACCTACCAAAAAATTGATACTAGTAATTTCAACCAAGTAAATAATATCAACAGTATCAGTAAATCAATTACTGATAAGTTACGAATTAGTGATCGGGTAGGCAAACTACAAACTAAAGAAACCTATGTCTTATTAAAGGACCATAAACCCGAATTCAAAACTAAGCCATCCACTAGACTTATAAATCCTACAAGACCAGAAATCGGTAGGATTAGCAAGACCATCTTAGAAAGAATCAACCACTCCATTAAAAACACCCTTGGACTGCTCCAGTGGATTAACACAACTGCGGTCATCAACTGGTTTAACAACATACGATATAAGGGAAAATGTTCATTCATACAGTTCGATATTATCGA